>SSNR01000259.1:401139-446628 GCA_006937965.1 Callopanchax toddi | reverse complement strand
CCAGGAACTGATCTAATCCCAGAGGACACGAGGAGTCCCAGGAACTGATCTAATCCCAGAGGACACGAGGAGTCCCAGGAACTGATCTAATCCCAGAGGACACGAGGAGTCCCAGGAACTGATCTAATCCCAGAGGACACGAGGAGTCCCAGGAACTGATCTAATCCCAGAGGACACGAGGAGTTCCAGGAACTGATCTAATCCCAGAGGACACGAGGAGTTCCAGGAAATGATCTAATCCCAGAGGACACAAGGAGTCCCAGGAACTGATCTAATCCCAGAGGACACGAGGAGTTCCAGGAAATGATCTAATCCCAGAGGACACAAGGAGTTCCAGGAAGTGATCTAATCCCAGAGGACACGAGGAGTTCCAGGAACTGATCTAATCCCAGAGGACACGAGGAGTCCCAGGAACTGATCTAATCCCAGAGGACACGAGGAGTCCCAGGAACTGATCTAATCCCAGAGGACACGAGGAGTTCCAGGAACTGATCTAATCCCAGAGGACACGAGGAGTCCCAGGAAGTGATCTAATCCCAGAGGACACGAGGAGTTCCAGGAACTGATCTAATCCCAGAGGACACGAGGAGTCCCAGGAAGTGATCTAATCCCAGAGGACACGAGAAGTTCCAGGAACTGATCTAATCCCAGAGAACACGAGGAGTCCCAGGAACTGATCTAATCCCAGAGGACACGAGAAGTTCCAGGAACTGATCTAATCCCAGAGAACACGAGGAGTCCCAGGAAGTGATCTAATCCCAGAGGACACGAGAAGTTCCAGGAACTGATCTAATCCCAGAGGACACGAGGAGTCCCAGGAACTGATCTAATCCCAGAGGACACGAGGAGTTCCAGGAACTGATCTAATCCCAGAGGACACGAGAAGTTCCAGGAACTGATCTAATCCCAGAGGAAACGAGGAGTCCCAGGAACTGATCTAATCCCAGAGGACACGAGAAGTTCCAGGAACTGATCTAATCCCAGAGAACACGAGGAGTCCCAGGAACTGATCTAATCCCAGAGGACACGAGAAGTCCCAGGAACTGATCTAATCCCAGAGGACACGAGAAGTTCCAGGAACTGATCTAATCCTAGAGGACACGAGGAGTTCCAGGAACTGATCTAATCCCAGAGGACACGAGGAGTCCCAGGAACTGATCTAGGTTTCTTCAAAGAATCATGAAAGATGGTTCTACCTGTGAGCAGGATGGACCTTCTGTAGCGGTCTGTGGTTGTCCATCATGTTCCTCCCTTTATGAAGCGTCCTTCTTCGTCCAATCAGCTGTGAGTCTCCAGAACAACGCTCAGCTCTTCATGACCACCGGCTCTCTGTCTGGGCCTTTTTCATTAACGAGCTGGACTTCTACCGACACCTGGAACACTTTATTATCTCTTTCTATTTTAGTTCAATGTTTCTTTCATCACAGGAATGTTAAAAATGACCAAAAATACAAATTCTGTTTAAAACAAATCAATCTGATCTCCTGAAGCAGCTAGCTAAGAGTTTCAGAGAAATAGCTCTTAATGTTTAGTTGATGCAGCAGTGAAAGTGATGAAGCTTAGTGCTATTTTCTCTGATTCATCCTCAATTTGAACATTTTGATTGATATTTCTTTGCAGCTCCCATGAATCAGTGGGACGGGACCCTCTTCCTGAGTAGAAGTACTGAACACATGGTTGTTTTTGTCTGGGACTGGAACCCAGACCACAGGAATCAGCCCGGCTGTTTTCAGGCTTCGTCTCATTAAGGCTCACGTCCACTCGCCACCTGTTTGGAGGACACGTGTCTCGTTTAGCTCACAGACAGACAAACTGCTTCCTGTGAGAAATTCATTTTCACATTGGTTTTCAGTTAGAGACAGATAGACGAGCCCCTGCTCACAGCACCCTCCGTCTGAAGAGAACCATCGTCCTCTGAAACAGAAAAGCAGATTCTGCTCCGCTCATTCCGGCTCTGTGTTTGAAATGAAAAACGGCTTTCAAAGGACGAGGAAAAGAGTCCGTAGGGAAGCAGTCCTTATCTGCCTGTTCTCAGTGAGAGCAGCGCGCTCCAGACAGACAGTCTCTTCAGGCTCGGCCCTCTGCGTCTGGACTGGGAGTTCTCAGTTCACTGGGAACTAATTCACTTAGATGGAAAGTTTCTGCTGATTTGATGCAAAATAAAAACGATCAGAAGCACAAAGTTGTTTCTGGAGACCTGTTTGTTTGTTTCAGAGCATCCAGAGAGAGACATCAGGACCAAACTGACCCCGAGCTGTCAGGATGAAGGAGACCTGGTGGATACCATGCCCCCCCCCCCCCCCCCCCAAAACACACACACACACACACATATATATATATATATATATATATATATATATATATATATATATATATATATATATATATATATATATTGAGATAAAAATGTTGATAACAAAACAAACGAATCCACGGACAAAGACCTGAAAATACCCACAATGCCTTGCATAAATAAAGACTGATGACTTGAACAAAAGGACAGACTCTCTAAACTTAGAGGGTCTGGAGCTGAACACCACCTGTCAGAGTGTCTAGAGCTGAACACCACCTGTCAGAGAGTCTGGAGCTGAACACCACCTGTCAGAGTGTCTAGAGCTGAACACCACCTGTCAGAGAGTCTGGAGCTGAACACCACCTGTCAGAGCTACTGGAGCTGAACACCACCTGTCAGAGAGTCTGGAGCTGAACACCACCTGTCAGAGAGCCTGGAGCTGAACACCACCTGTCAGAGAGCCTGGAACTGAACACCACCTGTCAGAGCTACTGGAGCTGAACACCACCTGTCAGAGAGCCTGGAGCTGAACACCACCTGTCAGAGAGTCTAGAGCTGAACACCACCTGTCAGAGCTACTGGAACTGAACACCACCTGTCAGAGCTACTGGAGCTGAACACCACCTGTCAGAGCTACTGGAGCTGAACACCACCTGTCAGAGAGCCTGGAGCTGAACACCACCTGTCAGAGCTACTGGAGCTGAACACCACCTGTCAGAGTGTCTGGAGCTGAACACCACCTGTCAGAGCTACTGGAGCTGAACACCACCTGTCAGAGAGTCTGGAGCTGAACACCACCTGTCAGAGAGTCTGGAGCTGAACACCACCTGTCAGAGCTACTGGAGCTGAACACCACCTGTCAGAGAGTCTGGAGCTGAACACCACCTGTCAGAGAGTCTGGAGCTGAACACCACCTGTCAGAGAGTCTGGAGCTGAACACCACCTGTCAGAGTGTCTGGAGCTGAACACCACCTGTCAGAGAGTCTACCGTGGAGTAGCGCTCTAGCACACTCAGAGGACGTGGACCCAGATCATAATAATAATAATAATAATAATAATGCATCAGTTTTATATAGCGCTTTTCCAGGTCACTCAAAGACGCTTTACAGAGTTGCATCATTCATTCACACAGTCATTCTCACCGGTGGTGGTAAACTACGACAGACGTCTGTAGCCACAGCTGCCCTGGGGCAGACTGACAGAAGAGAGGCTGACATTCTGACCATCGGCCCTTCTGACCACCACCAACATTCACACACAGTCACACTCACACTCACACAGTAAGGTGGGTGAAGTGTCTTGCCCAAGGACACAACGACAATCTAACCCAGCCAGAGCTGGGGATCGAACCGGTGACCCTCTGGTTACCAGACCGGCCACTCTCCCAACTGAGCTAATGCCGCCCCATCATCAGAGGATGTGGACCCAGATCATCAGAGGATGTGGACCCAGATCATCAGAGGACGTGGACCCAGATCATCAGAGGATGTGGACCCAGATCATCAGAGGACGTGGACCCAGATCATCAGAGGACGTGGACCCAGATCATCAGAGGACGTGGACCCAGATCATCAGAGGACGTGGAACCAGATCACCAGAGGACGTGGAACCAGATCATCAGAGGACATGGACCCAGATCATCAGAGGACATGGACCCAGATCATCAGAGGACGTGGACCCAGATCACCAGAGGACGTGGACCCAGATCATCAGAGGACGTGGACCCAGATCATCAGAGGACGTGGACCCAGATCATCAGAGGACAGGACACCAAGCATTGATGCAGGACTTCATTCAGACAGAGACCCAACCAGGTGTGGATGGACAGAGATCAGGAGAATCCACAGTTTCTAGAACGGAGCAGAGGTTTTCCTTCAGATCTAAATCGTAGAGACGAGTCGGTTCAGACCAATCTAAATTTAGTGAAAGAAAACTAAAACCATAAGATAAAAACACAGCTACGTATTGTTGTTTCTGAAAATATCCTGGATGTGTCTCCACCCACATGAAAACACCAGGAATGACTAGTGGCGACGCCAGGCGGCGCTGTAACGCTGCCATGACAACAGGAACCAGGGCATGAAGAAGTCTGAGGTAACCTGTCATCACGCTGGATCAGGGCCTCAGCTGAAGGATGAGAACTCAAACTGGTTCAAACTCTGTAGGTTCTACACTTCATCAGTCGGGGGACTCGGGGCTAAATCTGAACCTGGACTCAACAGAATGACTGGAAGGTGTCTTACTCAAACCTCTCTTCTCTGGTCTCACAGGATGAGACGGACGAGGTCATCCCTCAGAACAAAAACCAAAGCAGTGCTTCTGTTAGGAGGTACTGTGGGACAGTAGGTTTCAACACAAAGAAAACCAACATGGTCCAGTGAAGAACATCTCCACTGTTTCTGGAAGGAGGTGCTGACCTGAAAGGCTGAAATGGAGAACGCTTTAGTTTAGCAGAACTCACAGGAACATCAGGGTTTCTTGAAGCGATGAGCTGTTTTCCTTCAGGTGGGTTGTGTCTCAGCCTGGAGAATCAGAGAGGACTCCTGAGCTAATCTGTTCATCTGAGCAGGAACCACTGAAGAGCCAATCCTAATTTTAACTATGGAACTAGAATTGGGACTTTAGTTTTGTACTTGTAGCTTAGTTCTGTGACTTGCACACATTTTAAAAAATATAAGTTTCAAATTACATGTTCAAATTGCAGGTTTTACACGCGTCACAAAGCTAAGAGATACACACAAAACACAGAACAGTTTTACCATATATGGCTTGCCCAGAAGAACCAATCAGGAAAGAGGGAGGCAGTGCTCACAACCAAACTGGATTGTGTTCACTCTTTACCAGTAGGTGGCAGTGAAGGTCCTTCACAAGCATGCTGTCAGACAGAAATCCAGTAGTGAAACTCTACTCCACCAGCAGCGTTCCTCAGACCACCGATCTACACTGAAGGTGAGAACTAACTTCAAGTCTAGTAAAAGTTTGAAGCACCCCTCTAGCCTTCACCTTATTTAGTTTTAACTCGCTAAAACAAACGTGTGTTCAGTCGGCTTGTTATGCTAAGTGAGCTAGCAGGCTAGTAAGAAGTAGCATGAACTCCTCTACCCATGGTATGACAGTTAAACCTGTTAGGGATAAACATCCCAACAGCTTAGATGTTTCTGTTTGTCAGGTAATGATGGTTCCCTGTTCTAGTTCCATAGTCCCACCCACTTCATGTGAACACAGGACATCTACCATTCTCAGAGATCACAGCGAAGCCTTATCTCCATAAAGACCAGCTCCTCTTCTGGTTTCTCCTCCTCTCCACCAGACGAGGTACATTTTCTTTACTTTCTGCATTTTTCTAGTTGTTTTGGGATGAAACAGCAGGATGACAATCACAGCTGATCAGGATACAAACAGCTGCAGTTCCTAGAGAAAAGTTATTCAAAGTAAACAAACTGAAGAACATCAAGCCTGTAGCATGTCATTTAGGTGGGAATTCAGGTATAAATGGATGTTAGCTAAAAGACTGTAGATCTCTGCTCTGCTGCAGCTAAAACGCCGTCTACCTGAAACTTTTCTATAAAAGAAACTTTTGATAATAAACTTCTATCCAACTAAATCTAAGTGTTCCAGTTTGATGTCTAAGAATGACCAAAATGTGCATTTTATTTCTAGTCAAATGATTTGTATTAGTTTTGTACTCTGCAGAGACCACTGCAGTCACAAACACAGTGACATGTTGGAGCTGCTCAAAGCCTTTTATTTAGACTTAAAGGAGAAGTGTGGAGTTATTCAGCAGGTTTAGAGAGCTCTGTTAGAACTCAGTAAAGATTCATTTTCATCTACATGGAAGTACAAGAAGTGCTTTTCCTCTTGAATATTTACATGTCACAGACAGATAAACACACACACATAACATAAGCTCAATGCATTCCTTTAGTTTCTGCATTTTGGTTCAAACTAAGAGCGTTTCTCTGGTTGACCGAACACTGAAGACAGACAGAGTCCACAACGTTTCATCATGGTTTTTATGAAAAACAACAGCTGGTTGGTTTGGTTTACACACAGATTACATGATTCTACATTTCTCCTACAAAACTGTAAAGATTACTTTAAACTTTAAATGCATGCTCTCAAAAAAGACAGAATATTAGAAAAAAATCAACCATTTTATTAGAATGTATTTAAAACACATTAATAATAAAAGCTGGGGACACAGAAGAGCTTCTGTAGAAACAAAGCAGAATAAACCTGATGTTTGGGTCCAGAGCGGGGCGTCTGGTTACACCTAACTACGTCTCACTCTGCCTCCAACTTCCTCCTCATCAGATCCTTGTTTCTGTAGAACTTTTATTGTGAAAAGTCCTTCACTTCCTGTCACACAGGAGGGAAACGCTGGTCACATGTTAATTCCTTAAAATCAAGAACTAAAACACTCAAAGGTCAGAGGTGACTTTGTAATAAAACAACAGAAACGTAAAGTTAAAATCAATCTGGACCAGCTGACCAAGACTCGATGATGACATCACGATGATGTCATCATCGAGTCTCCAGTTAGATCCATCTGGTTTGGGTAACCAGTGACGATTCAACAGACCTGATGAGTAAAGGTGAAGAGCACAATTAAAAACCATCAACCTTTACAGTCTGATTTCTATCTAATGGAATAAAAGTTCAACTGTCAAAGTGCAGTTTCAGTGAATAAGGCAGAAATCAAAGTGCAGCAACTTTTAGTTTCTCTCTAAGAGACAGTGGGTCCAACTGTTTAAAGCTGTAAACACAGAATACTCAAGATCAACGTCAAAAACCTACCAGATGACATCATCAGTGCTGAAGGAGGATGGTCACATCAGTAGTTACTGAGGTAGTTTGACTGAATCTCTTCTACATGAATGTAATCAGGCTGTACACCAAACACTCTGCTCTCCAACACAAAGGAATCTTTAGCTTCTCACTGGGGTTTTCTTACCTCAGGAGCTGGATGAGTCGTCCACTGTCACGTGACTTCATTCAAATACATGTCCAACAGCAGCAAATGAAAAGACCAAGCTCTCAGAAGGGACCTGCTAACAGTCTGCATCACTGGACCATGGAGCTGGACAGCGCCTCCACTTGTTTCTGTCCGTTTCGAGCCACGATTTCCACGATGGCGATGTAAGTTCCTGCGATGAAGCCGATCAAACCGACCACACTGATGACCGTGTTCTTCAGGTAGACCAGCGGGGACAGGCCCTCTGTGTGAAAGGCTAGGAGCTGCAGGATGGGCGGGAAGATGAGCGCCAGGAAGCTGCTGCTGACCGAGCCGACCAATGAGATGACCAGGTCCAGCTCCGGGATCAGGATGGCGAGGGCGCCTGGCGAAGAGGAGGGACGGAAAACAGATTAGAGGAAACGCATTCAAATAGCACTAGTAGTTAGTACTCAGTAATAGTTAGTACTCAGTAATAGTTAGTACTCATTACTAGTTAGTACTCAGTAACAGTTAGTGCTCAGTAATAGTTAGTACTCAGTAATAGTTAGTGCTCAGTAATAGTTAGTGCTCAGAACTACTTAGTACTCAGTAATAGTTAGTACTCATTACTAGTTAGTACTCAGTAACAGTTAGTGCTCAGTAATAGTTAGTACTCAGTAATAGTTAGTGCTCAGTAATAGTTAGTACTCAGTAATAGTTAGTGCTCATTACTAGTTAGTGTTCAGTCATAGTTAGTGTTCATTACTAGTTAGTACTCATTACTAGTTAGTACTCAGTAATAGTTAGTTCTCAGTCATAGTTAGTGCTCAGTCATAGTTAGTGTTCATTACTAGTTAGTACTCATTACTAGTTAGTACTCAGTAATAGTTAGTACTCATTACTAGTTAGTACTCAGTAATAGTTAGTGCTCATTACTAGTTAGTGTTCAGTCATAGTTAGTGTTCATTACTAGTTAGTACTCATTACTAGTTAGTACTCAGTAATAGTTAGTTCTCAGTCATAGTTAGTGCTCAGTCATAGTTAGTGGTCATTACTAGTTAGTACTCATTACTAGTTAGTACTCAGTAATAGTTAGTACTCAGTAATAGTTAGTGCTCAGTACTAGTTAGTACTCAGTAATAGTTAGTACTCATTACTAGTTAGTACTCAGTAACAGTTAGTGCTCAGTAATAGTTAGTGCTCAGTAATAGTTAGTACTCAGTAATAGTTAGTGCTCAGTAATAGTTAGTACTCAGTAATAGTTAGTACTCATTACTAGTTAGTACTCAGTAATAGTTAGTGCTCATTACTAGTTAGTGCTCAGTCATAGTTAGTGTTCATTACTAGTTAGTGCTCAGAACTAGTTAGTACTCAGTAATAGTTAGTACTCATTACTAGTTAGTACTCAGTAACAGTTAGTGCTCAGTAATAGTTAGTGCTCAGTAATAGTTAGTACTCAGTAATAGTTAGTGCTCAGTAATAGTTAGTACTCATTACTAGTTAGTACTCAGTAATAGTTAGTGCTCATTACTAGTTAGTGCTCAGTCATAGTTAGTGTTCATTACTAGTTAGTACTCATTACTAGTTAGTACTCAGTAATAGTTAGTTCTCAGTCATAGTTAGTGCTCAGTCATAGTTAGTGCTCAGTCATAGTTAGTACTCAGTCATAGTTAGTACTCAGTCATAGTTAGTGCTCAGTAATAGTTAGTACTCAGTCATAGTTAGTACTCAGTCATAGTTAGTACTCAGTAATAGTTAGTACTCAGTCATAGTTAGTACTCAGTCATAGTTAGTGCTCAGTCATAGTTAGTGCTCAGTAATAGTTAGTACTCAGTCATAGTTAGTGCTCAGTCATAGTTAGTACTCAGTCATAGTTAGTACTCAGTCATAGTTAGTGCTCAGTCATAGTTAGTGCTCACTGCTCAGTAATAGTTAGTACTCAGTCATAGTTGGTACTCAGTCATAGTTAGTGCTCAGTCATAGTTAGTGCTCAGTCATAGTTAGTACTCAGTAATAGTTAGTACTCAGTCATAGTTAGTGCTCAGTCATAGTTAGTGCTCAGTCATAGTTAGTGTTCATTGCTAGTTAGTGTTCATTACTAGTTAGCGTTCATTACTAGTTAGTACTCAGTAATAGTTAGTGCTCAGTAATAGTTAGTGCTCAGTAATAGTTAGTGCTCATTACTAGTTAGTGCTCAGTAATAGTTAGTGCTCAGTAATAGTTAGTGCTAATTATTAGTTAGTACTCAGTAATAGTTAGTGCTCAGTAATAGTTAGTGCTCAGTAATAGTTAGTACTCAGTAATAGTTAGTACTCAGTAACAGTTAGTGCTCAGTAACAGTTAGTGCTCAGTAATAGTTAGTACTCAGTAATAGTTAGTGCTAATTATTAGTTAGTGCTAATTATTAGTTAGTACTCAGTAATAGTTAGTTCTCAGTAATAGTTAGTGTTCAGTAATAGTTAGTGCTCAGTAATAGTTAGTACTCAGTAATAGTTAGTGCTCAGTAATAGTTAGTGCTCAGTAATAGTTAGTAGTCATTACTAGTTAGTGCTCAGTAATAGTTAGTGCTCAGTAATAGTTAGTAGTCATTACTAGTTAGTGCTCAGTAATAGTTAGTGCTCAGTAATAGTTAGTACTCATTACTAGTTAGTGCTCAGTAATAGTTAGTACTTAATAATAGTTAGTGCTCAGTAATAGTTAGTGATCAGTAATAGTTAGTACTCAGTAATAGTTAGTGCTCATTACTAGTTAGTGCTCAGTAATAGTTAGTACTCATTACTAGTTAGTGCTCAGTAATAGTTAGTACTTAGTAATAGTTAGTGCTCAGTAATAGTTAGTGATCAGTAATAGTTAGTACTCAGTAATAGTTAGTGCTCAGTAATAATTAGTGCTCATTACTAGTTAGTGCTCAGTAATAGTTAGTAGTCATTACTAGTTAGTTCTCAGTAATAGTTAGTGCTCAGTAATAGTTAGTGCTCAGTAATAGTTAGTAGTCATTACTAGTTAGTGCTCAGTAATAGTTTGTAGTCATTACTAGTTAGTGCTCAGTAATAGTTAGTACTCAGTAATAGTTAGTGCTCAGTAATAGTTAGTGCTCAGTAATAGTTAGTGCTCATTACTAGTTAGTGCTCATTACTAGTTAGTGCTCAGTAATAGTTAGTGCTCAGTAATAGTTAGTGCTCATTACTAGTTAGTGCTCAGTAATAGTTAGTGCTAATTACTATATTATCCTGATCTACAGGGTTTATTCAGTTGTCTAGCTGAACATATTCAACATCCTTTAAAAAATACCGCGGTAATACCGCACACCGTGATAATTTTTGTCACAATAACCGTGAAGGTAAACGTTCACACCGTGACGACCCCAGACTGTTAGCAAAACATCTGATGAACCTCAACTAACCCTTCAGGAAATAGAACTACTGACTAACATCTGATGTACCTGGGACTCAACCTGGTAGCTAACAGAACCTAGTAAAGACAAAGCTGTGTGTGTGTGTGTGGGGGGGGGGGGGGGGGGGGGTTGAGCTGAGGGTTACACACACTCCAAGTCACAGATCAAGAAACTAAAACGCTGCAAATCATCAAAATAAAAGAGGTTAGTTTAAAACGTGACTCTCAGGCTGAAGCAGCTTTTTTCAGCTGGTCACTAAAATGATGAACAGAACGTTGTTAACATCTGGAGGTGGATACTTTCTGGATCCATTCATCACTTTCTGTCTGACTTCAGGTTTGAGTGTTTTTAGTTATTAAGCTGCAGGATGTTGACGGGAGGTTTCCAGCTCTTAGAGAACCACACTGTAATAAATACAACTAGTTATGACTCTTAGAATGAAATAAAAACTGTATTTATTTATTTAGCACTTTTCTGAAGACTTTTATAAATCTGAGTGAATCTACCTGTTGATCCAACACAACGGTTAACGACTAAACACTCCTCTGAGTCTGAATGTCCGTCAGTACCAGGCTGACGTTTTAGGACACTGAGCTTTATTTAATCAAGCCTTTTAGATAAAGAGTCGTGTTTTATCAGATTCAAATGTGAAATAAATGAAAGAAGAGCGCCCCTTGTTGAGTTGGTTAAACATTCCATCAATGATCCATCAGCAGGTTAAACATCATCATCATCTTCATCATCATCATCATCTTCATCATCATCATCATCTTCATCATCTTCATCATCTTAATCATCATCATCATCTTCATCATCATCATCTTCATCTTCTTCATCATCTTCATCATCATCATCTTCATCTTCTTCATCATCGTCATCATCATCATCTTCTTCTTCATCATCTTCTTCATCATCTTTATCATCATCATCTTCTTCATCGTCATCGTCATCATCATCTTCTTCATCATCATCTTCATCATCATCTTCTTCTTCATCATCTTCATCATCATCTTCTTCATCATCATCTTCTTCATCATCATCTTTATCATCATCATCTTCTTCATCTTCATCATCTTCCTCATCATCATCATGTTTATCATCATCTTCTTCATGTTTATCATCATCATCATCTTCTTCATGTTTATCATCATCATCATCATCTTCTTCTTCATCATCATCATCATCTTCTTCATCATCATTATCATCTTCTTCATCATCATCCATCATCTTCTTCATCGTCATCATCATCATCTTCTTCATCATCCATCATCTTCTTCATCGTCATCATCATCATCACCTTCTTCATCATCATCATCATCATCATCTTCTTCATGTTTATCATCATCATCAATATAATCATCATCGTCATCATTATAATCATCATCATCATCATCATCTTCTTCATGTTTATCATCATCTTCATCATCATCATCTTCTTCATCATCATCATCATCTTCATTGTCATCATCATCATCTTCATTGTCATCTTCATCATCTTCTTCATGTTTATCATCATCATCATCTTCATTGTCATCATCGTCATCATCATCTTATTCATCATCATCATCTTCTTCATCATCATCTACATCATCATCATCTTCTTCATCATCATCATCATCGTCATCTTCTTCTTCTTCATCATCATCATCATCATCGTCATCGTCATCTTCATTGTCATCATCATCATCTCTCTCTCTAACCCACACACTACTAGAGGCTGATAAAAGGCTCTTTAAACCCTAATCAGGTGTTCAGGTCGGCCATTAACCAACAGGTCGACAGAAGGTCAATCTTTCACAGGAGGACAGCCAACGCAGTCCGGTGTCACGCGCTCCCAAAGCGTCGCTCCTTACTGTGGTAACTACAGGCCATCCGACACAGCAGGCTCGACTGTGAAGGAGGACTTAAGGAATCTGCTGAGCCTTCATAGCCAATAACCCACAAGGCTGCAGCTAAAAGGCTCGCTGGCGTCCCCGGAGAGAAGGACATCAAAGGGACGAGGCCCAAACGCTCCGAGCACACTAACTCAGCCGCACAATCTCACATCCATCAGAAACAAACAATCATTTCTATAGAGAGGCGTTCTCTCAGGGAACTGGAAAGGACAGCAAACAGGTCCAGTCTAAACCCGACCCATGTCCTACTATTAAAAACAACTAGAACCAATAAAGTCAGGACACGTCACTCCAGTTACTTACTGCTCATCACAGGTCTGGTGTGGATGATCAGAGTGGCCCTAAACGCGTCTTAGAGCAGAGACGTGTTTGTGTTTTCCTCCTGTGAAAGGTCACACGTGAGATGAAGGAGAAGAGCCACTGATAGGCTGTGACTCTGAATTAATGGAGGCAATTAAAGCTCTTAAATGCTCTTCTCCACCCAGTTCCAGGATTAGAACCACCGGTACTCAGAGGCTGGGTCAGCCCTTCCTGCCAGGAGCAGCTAGATCCTCAGAGCCAAGAGGAAACAACAGGAAGGAGGACGACCTCCTTCATGGCCTGGTCCATCCACTCAGACCTGATCACCAGAAGGGTTCTATAAGAACCTTACATTTCTCTCATCACCTGGAGGAACAGTACTGGTTCTTAAATGGAGAACCGTGTTCGGTCCACATTGAGCTTTGATTAGAAATCTAAGTTTCAGCACAAACAAAGCAGGTTATGATTTATGATCAAATAAACTTTAATGCTTTTGAGTAAAGCCATAAAAAATAAAGATGGAAAGTCAAATCAACAACCTCCAAATTTGTGCTGAGAAGGTATGAGACTCTTCGAAAAGTATTTACCCACCACACCCCTCACTATGAACATCCTGGGGTTATTCTCTACACCGACCACGCAGCGTGAAGACAGATCAGTTACGTAGGTCAGGGAAGGGAAGGACTTCTGACTCTGTCCAAGCCCCCAGCTTTAACCGCCATGGCTCTGCAGCCAAACGGAGTCCATGACCTCCAGAACTACTGATCCAGGGCCAGCAGGAGGACTAGAGAGGCCGTCTCACTTCCTCACCTCGCCACCAGCAAACACCATCCACAGAGTCCAGAACCACTTCCACCTGCTGCCTGGTGGCCTGCAGCTCATTAAAGACAGACTCCGGCCAGTCTGCCCACATGCTGCTGAGTGCTGGGACCTATTAGATCAGCATAACGCTCTGAACCTCACTCACACTACACAGAAGGTAAAAGTCAGGAGTCATTTGGACTTTAGAGAGTGGGTCAGCTGTTAGAACTCCTCCAGCCTTGATGCTTCTGGATGAAGAGGATTTAGGATCAGATCCACCCAACAAACACCTCTAATGTCAAAACAGGACATGCAGATCACCAGAAAACCGACACTCACTGGCCACTTTATTGGGTACACCTGTCCAGCTGCTCGTTAACACAAATGACTAATCAGCCCAACACATGGTGGCAGCTCAAAGCCTTTAGTCATGTCGACGTGGTCAGACTGAGCTTCAGGATGGGGAGGAAAGCTGATCAAAGTGACTAAACGTGGCATGACGGGCTGGTCTGAGTCTTTCAGAACCTGCTGATCTTCTGGGATTGTCACACAACATCTCTAGGGTTTACAGAGAACGGTCTGAAAAACAGAAACCATCCAGTGAGCAGCAGGTCTGTGGGCCTAAAGGCCTTGTTGATACCAGAGGTCAGAGGAGACTGGTCAGACTGGTTCCAGCTGATAGAAAGACAACAGTAACTCAGAAAACCACTGGTTACAGCCAAGAGCATCTCTGAACACAACACTGGGGCCTTCAGGTAGATGGTCTACAGCAGCAGAAGACCACACCGGGTCCTGTCAGTGAGAACAGGAAACTGAGGCTACAGTTCACACAGGACCACCAGACCTGGACCACAGAGGACCACCAGACCTGGACCACAGAGGACCACCAGACCTGGACCACACAGGACCACCAGACCTGGACCACACAGGACCACCAGACCTGGACCACACAGGACCACCAGACCTGGACCACAGAGGACCTGGTCTGAGTCTGGATTTCTGCTGCCACATTCAGATGGTAGGGTCAGAAGTTGGTGTCAACATGAAAGCATGGATCCATCCTGCCTTGGATCAACGGTTCAGGCTGCTGGTGGTGTCATGTTGGGGGGGGACGTCATGCTATCATGTCAACATGGACCAGAATGTTTCCAGTACCTTGTTGAATCGATGAATCCATGAAGGATTAAGACAGTTCTGAAGGAAAAAGGGGTCCAGCCCGGTACTAGCAAGGTGTACCCAATAAAGTGGCCAGTGGATGTATATGTAAATAAACATTTGTCCTTTAAGGCTCATTTCTGTTCACCCTCCTGGCCACGTTCTGTGTTCACTTGATGGATCCTTCAGGTTCGGAGCAGTCCCGGGTCAGAGACACAGACCGGCCGGGTCGTCCTAACCCTGGTACCACTGTCTACTGCGCCGTCTCTTTTTGGTCTTTGTCTAAAGATGTTGATTTTTCAGGGTTTGGTTGAGATTGAAGCTCCGGTACTTACAAGTTGAGTTTCATCACCTGACACTGGTGATTAGACGTGCGTGAGCAGTAAACAAACGCTGGGCAAAGTCTGACTTCAGGTTTTGTAAACAAACCATTTAAAGAGTAACCAACCCAGAAACCTTTCATGTACACGTAGCAGACCCAACAGAGTGGATCCAGCTGCTTTTCTGGATCAACTTTCTTCAAAGTAATGTGGAGTAGCACTTCACAATAAGCCTATGAAGTGGTTAGTAAACACTGTCTGAAGCATTAATAAACTAGTTATAATGTTCGTTACTGATGCAGGGTCTGTGTGAGGCTAGCTCAGGTACTGGACTACGTACTTGTATTTAATTAGGTAACGTGTTCATGTCAGTCAGAACTTGAAGAGGCCTCATCACAAAGTATGAATCATGTCTGGTAATAAACATCTGAACGGAGAGTTCCAGTAAATGTCTGCTGACTATTTCCCTTTAATCTGATGCACTGTCAGGTCCTCACTCTCTCCTCCACCGATCACCTCAAGCTGCACTTCATCACCGTCATCACCAGCTGCAGCACATCACCTCATCACCGGAGGAGTTCAAAAGGATTGGAGCAACACTCAGACGGCGCCGCTTCGTTCCACTTCCTAGTGGTAACTCAGGTACCTTTATGCTTAAAGTTATTGTCTATAGTGTCTCATCCTCTGTTCCTGCCTCTTCAGTTCACCTCCACGGCTGTCGTCCTTGCTCCTCCGAACTCCTCCCTTGGACTCACACTCAGCACATCAGCTCTCTTGGAACCATTGATCCTCCTTTCAGTCTCCCTCCAACCAACCTTCATCCAGTGCTCTCCCATGCTCTTCGCCTCACGGACACAGTAAGCCTTCCCACTCTCTACTACTGCAATATCATTATTACCGTACCCTCCGCTCACCAACCTCTCCTCTCTCTTAAGATCCTGACTCCGGAAACCAGCAGCACCAGCACATTTCTTTAATAAACATCTGTTTTTTACTTACCTTACTGTGTCCCTCAGTTGTGTGGCTCCAGGGTCTGGTTAAATCATGACATGCACTACTGTTCACAGAGTGTTAGAATGCCTTTATAAAGGTACCCTTGTCATAAAGAGCTACTGAATGGATGAATGTTGGTCGGTCCAACTACAGGAATGTGGTTCAGCTGTCCGACCAGCCCACCTCCTCTGATAAGCCACACTACGAGCGTAATGCAGAGCTGCACACAGACCCTTCCTGTTGGACTAGAACACAATGACTTTGCCCAGAGGAAACTTTGTGCATGCTTGCATTTTTTCCATCTTGCATAAATCCTGAAATGCCAAACTAACGTCCTTGCTGTTGGCGACAATTTGATGTATTTTCTGCTCCGGCGGTGCTTTTCAGAATGGATGGCAGCAGGCGTTTGTCTGACATCAGTGTGAAAATAATTAGGCAGCAGGTCAGGTGTGGTCAGCTTAAAGTGGTTTATGGGTTCAGAGACAGCCTTCCAACAGGAGTCTGTGACGTTCAGTCGACTTCTTAGACAAAAATTCTCAGTGATAACTTTGAAATAAATATGCTAAATTTCCTCCTCTTTATTCACATTGGTGCTTGCAGGATACATTATTTAAAGGGATACTCCACCAGAAAGTTATTTTTGTCTGTTGCCATATTCCTCAGAGTTAGATCAGTGGGTAAAACAGCCCAGCTGTTATCCTGATCCGGCAGTACTCCTTTAGCTTTAGCTTAGCTCAAACACTGTCAAGACACCTACTTCCGTAAACACGTATTCACACACGTTGTTTGCAAACCGTGCGTCATGTCCTTGCGCCGTTCACCAGAGCTGCGCCGTTCAGTGGAGGGTTACAGCTGCTCCTTGTCATAAAAGTAGTCCCCAGTTAAAAATAGTTCCTGTAATTCCTTCGTGTTACTTTTTATTTTCCCTTGCAGTCGATATGTTTACTGAGGTCACTAGGCTGAATTATTATCACCATTTGTGAGTTTTATGGACGTTTTTTCTGGCGATGCTATCTGGTACCATTCACTTACAGTGTTTGAGCTAAGCTAAAGCTAAAGGAGTACTGCTGGATCAGGATAACAGCTGGGCTGCTTACAGAGAGTTTTTACCCACTGATCTAACTCTGAGGAATATGGGAATAGACAAAAACTAACTTGGTGGTGGAGTATCCCTTTAACTAAACAACGTGATCTTTAACTTGGCACCAAACTCTCCCCTCTACTGTCTCATCTGAGAAAATTGTCTCCCTTCACAACCCTTTATTTCTGCAACAACAAAACCTGGGGCTCACCTCCCTCTTTGTTACTGTCGAGTCAGCAAACAGCTCTTCTCTTAACTCCCATGAGCTGACAAAGGTAGTAACGCTACCCCAAGACACACTTCACAATGTTGCTTTGGGGCAATGTTTTAAAATCTGAGCTGAATTCTTTCAGGCCGTGATGATCTAAGTGTTAAGAAAACATCTGTCTGTCACAGCTGGAGTGTACCCAGCCCTACACATGAAATACATTTTTAGAAGAATGATTGTTTTACCTGATGTTGCAACATTTTTACATCATAATAAAAAATACTGAATATTTTGTTGGTATTAGAGGTTCAGAAGTGAAAAGTCTGAGTGATGCAGTCGTCCTCACTAACATCAGTGACTCCCTCCCCCAAAGGGCAGAACGAGAAACGCAGGACAAACATTTACCTTCTGCTACTGAGACGACAACTGTGGGACATGACTGCACTAAATTACATTGCTGTGAGGAAGAGTGTGATGAATAAGGATGTCTGTGGCTTTTTGAGGGGTTGTTTCAGGAGTAAATACATATCAATCTGTTCTGACGCTACGGTTTTAAAATAAAGAAAAATGAAAGGCCGGGCTGCAGAGAGAGCAGTCATGTTGTCTGACTGAGTGGAAAAGGTCACATCAGAGTGGTCAAATTCATCAGACAGCAGAGGAAGAAAGACGGTCTCAGCTTGAGACAAACAGAAGGTTCTCTGAAAGATTTATTATCTCCCAACGCCGACGGCTCACGTTTAGCTAAATATCTCATGACCCAATAAAAAGGAATGAATCAAACTTTTAGAAATTAAATATTAGACGTTCATCTACAACTGTTAAACTCAACTCCATCCAATATGGCCGCCACAACTAATCAACACTAACACAGAAATGGCTCCAGCTTTTACAGAGAGTGAGCTTAAATTCGATGTGGTAGAACCACAGAGCTCCAATCCAAATCAGCATCAACACAAGCCCACAGATCTTTCAGGAGTTCAGGAGAACATTTTATTTAGCTTATCCAATTCTTTAGCACACACAAACAAAAAGGTCACCTTTTTATTTACAGGGTCAGTTTCTGTAACGCTGTCCATGGCTGCACACGGATACCTCGTTTGGAACTAAAGAGACATTCTGATCAAAACCATCCTGTTGATTAGGTCACCACATTAGGAAAGGGACATGGGTTTAACAGACTGATACTGGAAGTATGGGTCTATGAACATCTGTCCAACTGGGCCAAACCTACAGGCCATGTCCAAATCGTGTTTATGTATTCATCAGACACTTTTACAAATGATCGTGTAACCAAGAAGTTACCACTGAGGCAAACAACAGACTACTCAGATGGACAAACACTAGTCGGTCTCTGAGTCAGGTGACAGTGAGGGAAAAGAACACAGCATGGAGAAAAGTGCAACAACCCTTTAAACCGTTTGACTCTAGAATACAGATATTTATGACCTACTCTTTACTCTTCATGTTTACTTGCTGAGGCCTAAAAACAGTTACGTTCTTTAATTTTAAGATTCACAACAAAACAAGAATTAACTCTAAAAACAAACCCAGCTTTCAATCAACCCAAAGAGGAAGACCATGAATACTTAAATCACACAAAAGTCCACTTTTAAATGATGAGGAATGAGACAGTAAATGAATAAAGTAGAATTCTAACAAAAGGTTTACAAAAAAGGATGACTCTGATACACAGAAACCTCCATTTCTATGATGACCTTTCCCCTTTTTTAGGTGCATTGTACAACAAGAGAATGTCATTAGGAGCCTGCCATGTTGTTTGTTGACAGCAGAGCGTTTCATTGTGTGATACCTGCAAGATTTTACCTGAAGATGACACTGCAAAAACTGATTTCTAAGAAAGTAAAGAAGCCTTGTTTTTAGACATATTTCTGCATTTAGAATAATTTGCTATTTTTAAGAATTCTAGCCAAGCAGATTCGACCAGTGCAGACCTGAGGAGGCGTACGGGTCTGGATCAACCGGCGCTAACCCCTCGCGGCGCCCGTCGATCCACAGCAGACATAACTTCTGCACCAGAGAAAAAGTTACATCAACGTACGTAAACCGCTACCACACCAACCACGCTCATTCTCCCTTTCTGACCAATCACAGCAGCTGTTCTCGGACGTCCTGCAGAACAAAGTTCTGCTCAGCTCATTGCACAAGAACAATCCGTTAGTGCTGCTGAACTGGGACTGACTAAGAGAACAAAATGATGTCATCTTTGTTCTCCGAGACCTCCAGAGAGAACAAAGTTCTTGCTTCTCGTGGAGGATGAACTGGCCTTAAAGCTGAGTGAGGGAACAAAACCAAACAGGACCTATTAAACTGAATGTGACCAATACATTTAAAAAATAACAAAATACAGAAGAAGCACATTAAAATCTAACTGAGTAGCTTTAGTGGCGAAGCCGTCAAGTGGCCACCACATTCAACTTGTAGTCTGTGAAATGGTCATTACAGTTTGGGATCATTGTCCTGTTTTAGGACCATTTCATCCTGTTGGACATTTGGACCTGAATTTGACTTTAGAATACTTTGGGAAGTTGAGACATTGATGGTGGACTCAGAGACTACAAGGAGCTAGGACCTGAGGCTGCAGGACCAGGGCTTTGACCCCCCCCCCCCCCCACCCCCGTGCTAGGACCTGAGGCTGCAGGACCAGGGCTTTGACCCCCCCCCACCACCACCGTGCTAGGACCTGAGGCTGCAGGACCAGGGCTTTGACCCCCCCCCACTGTGCTAGGACCTGAGGCTGCAGGACCAGAGCTTTGACCCCCCCCCACCGTGCTGACAGCTGGTCTGACCCGTCTGTTGGGACAGTTTCTACGACTGGCAGTCAACGAGACAATACCAAATGTCATGGTTTACTATCTTCTGTTATCATTACTTTGTACATGTGCAGATACATTTTATCCCCAGCTTTAGACTAGAGGTGTAATTCTACCCAAATACAACATTTCCTCATTACAATGTAAACAGTAACTACAGCATATGATCTTTACTGAGGAGCTTTATAAAACTCTTTACACCAGAGCTCTTTATGCCTTCAGGGTGTTTAGAGAGCGGAAGGTTGAGCAAACAAATTGGACGTGTTGTCAAAAGGTCTTCACTGTTTCTTTAACAAAGTCCAGTAAAAGGCTAAATGGAATCTTCCTTTGAAGAACAAAGACATTAAGCTGTAAGCCCCTCAGAGAATACTACAGACAATACGACTCAACACTGCAGGCTAAGAGTTCCCAGAGGACTCCCAACTTTATCTCCCCACCAAACGAGGCCGAGAACAAACGGACCAGAGACAGATCGTTGTCCTTTCCTGGCTTGAATCACACTGACCTATCTTGGTGCCACTTGGTTCTGAGAAGCTCTGAAAGGCTTTCATTACTAGAGCACTTTTCTAGAGAGTCTACCTGAACATCCTGAAACAAACTGTGTGCTCTGCTGTGTCAAAAGGACTCCCGAGACCTCTCAGCTCCTACTGGAGGAGGTGGCCGGGGAGAGGACGGTCTGGGACTTCCTGGTTGGGACGCTGGCCCCGCGACCCGGACCAGGATAGGTGGAAGAAGACAATGACAACGTTTTATCTCTCACTCACAGTTGGAAAACTTTTCCTTGCTGTGTAATAAATGTAGAGTGCAGTATATACCAGCTGATTATAGTATGCAGGATAAAAACAAGATCACGTCTGTAGTATTTTTGTGTTTTTATATTCAAACTGCAGATTGTGAGTTACTGTTACTGAGTGACCTTCAGATGTTAGGAGTTTATTTTGTTGAGTTAATCGTGCATTTGCCTGGGGCTCTTATTGTGAAGGGTTATAGAAAGTCATGTCTCAGTTCGGTGAAACTGATGAATATTAAAAACCTAATCTGACTCGTTAAACCAAACTGTGTCGTATTTTAGCATAACGTGCTCTCATAAGCTCAGGTTACAACAGCCAATGGAACTGACCCAGGAGAACTCCTCATCAGATGTGTGTAGTGAGTGGACACAGAGGACAGGCTTCTGCTTCTGTCCTCGCATTGTGAAGGTGGAGGGACTTCAGTTGAACAAACTTTGGTCTACACGTTGATCAAGTTTAAAATACGGCCCCACTACAGCGTGTCAACCCAATACGCTTTAGACTGAGAGTTTATTCTGACAGGGTAATAGACATTTTTATCTTGGTATCCATGAAACCTGGTAATAATTTAATCTCAGTTGAATAGTCAATCCTTTTCATCATAAATGAGTAATTTCAACACTTTGTAAATATGTCTCTTAGTTTGAAAGGCGTTTCAAAAGAGCTCTAGACGACTATAGGTTCACCACGAATCTGATCTGACGGCGTCTTTAACAGAGGCTGGGGAAGTCAGAAGAGCTGACGAGAAGAGGCCAAAACGCAGAGGTGATGCTACTCCATCAGCTGGAAAGGTTTCTGAAAACAATAAAATGACAAGCTGCAGCACGGCCCGTCACCTCTGTGGAACACTGACCCAGGATGAGGCTCCCTGGTTCCCTTCAACAGCTGAACTACATGTGAGCTGCTCAGCTCACGTCTGTACAAAGAGACTCAGACAAAGGAGAACAGAGCTGCCACCCAGACAGGAACACAACACCGACTCAGTCTCTCTGGTAATGAAGACGAATGACTGAGTAAGGTTATTACAGGAAGCTCAATTAGTCTAAAAATGGTTCTGAATCTACCTTCAGAGGTGTTGTTTAGGGAGAGGGTTTTGTGTCACTGCTGCATCAGGACACAACTCTGACAGCAATAGTTTCTGTTTGTAGAAAAATGAGATAATGACGGTGAAATTGGTGCAATGTGTTCCTTTAAGCCAAAGAGGAGGAGCGAGGTTTCCTGACGTGAACTAATCTCTGCTACAGTCTATTCCCACTCTGTGACTGGGAGGTATAAGGCCAACGCACACATCGATGCTTTAGCGCTGAATCCACGTCCAGCCCAGACTCAACCCTTTGGGCTGTGTTTCATTTAACAAAGTCTAGAGACTCTTATTTCTTCAGTAACAGTTACTTTTTACCGTTTGGACACATTATACACGATGTACAGGCTAGAAACGTTCATTCATTCAGTCAGGCTTTACGTGAAGGTGTGATCTGACTTTACTAACAGCATGATTAATGAACTCAAGTCTTGATCATATTTAATTAGCTGCTTCTTGATTCTTATAACAGCACAAGTCCACGGTGGTTCAAAGGTACTTATTAGTAGGAGGGAGGGAAGGTGCTCGATAGATTGAGTTTTGTTCCTCCTGTGATACATTTTAAGTCTGTACTGGGTTCACATCTTTACAGAAAACTTTCTCCTACTTACTAGTTTAGTTTCTTCCATGTGCTTCTAATACTTCATAGCCCACTCTGCCTTCCATCCAGGTCCCATCTGGAAGATTCTCCAGCAGGCTCAGTGTTCATCAGGAGAGAGAGGTGCAGCAGTGGAACAACACAAGTTAGTAAGGAGTCACCCAGGAGTGGTTGGAGTTTTCCTGGAGACAGTCAGGGGTTCAAGGATACTTCGACACATGGCTTGAGCCTAGTGTTGTAGTCCTCAGGACCCGTCTTGGTCTCAAGACCATATTTTTATGTTCTTGGTCTCGTCTTGGTCTCAGACTGGGCGGACTCTGTTGTTGTTGTCGAGACCTTTCCTGATAGGCTATTTGTCCGTGACTTACTGATGAGAGAACAACCATCACTGGTAGTGTAACACATGTCCCTAGCCTGGGCGCACCGCGCGCTGCACTGACACTCCCTCTGAGTACTTACTGTGGAAACACACGGCGCGATGTCTGCTAACTCGGCT
Organism: Callopanchax toddi; assembly: GCA_006937965.1. Taxonomy (NCBI): domain Eukaryota; kingdom Metazoa; phylum Chordata; class Actinopteri; order Cyprinodontiformes; family Nothobranchiidae; genus Callopanchax; species Callopanchax toddi. Next base: position 423,455 of record SSNR01000259.1, on the reverse strand, counting down.
AGAATTAAATCTGGTTTTACAAGGCGTTTACTTTCCAAGGTAAACTAAAACACTCAGCAGTATGACTGGTGTTACTGGTAGAGTTTATCACATGATGTTCAGGCTGTTTTAGGTCAACTGTTCCTGATTTGACTAATGATGTCGTTTCATGAAGGAAAGACCAATTTTTAAGAATGTTAACAAAAAAATTACAAAATAAATACTTTTTTGTTGTTTTATTATACATTTTCCTTTGATATATATGGTCTGGGTCTCGGGTGGTGTGGTCTTGGCTACAACACTACTTGAGTCTAGGACTGAACGCTGACCTCCCCTGAGCCATGATCGCCCCATGGGTTATATTATAAACAGGGATACTCCATATTGGCTTTTTTTACCGTTATCCGATATTGTCTTACTCTTAACTTCCGATACCAATATAAGCGGGGTAGCCCTCATTTAAACAAAGACAAACAACAGTATTTATTGCAAGGTGTGCCAAATAAATAAAAAGATCTCTAAAACTAAACATCAGATTTGTTATATTTTGACATTTTGGGAGAGAGAAGTAGCCGAACAGTTTGATGTATAATATGTGCACGGTATGTAAAGGCCATGTGTGTCATCATTACAAAAACCGATACCGATATTTACCGATATTACATTTTAATGCCGATATCAGCCGATATTATCAGTAGACCGATACCAATATCCATCCTTAATTATAAATGGCTTATTTATATTACAAAAAAAAAAGTAGGCCATATTTTCCAGCCCTGCTTCATAGGTAGCTGGAGTGTGGCAGTATGAGTGTTAATCTCATTCAAGCAAAGTGTTCGTTCTCTTCCAGCACTCATGAGTGTTGTGTCAAGAAGCAGCAGGCGAGACTGTGTGAAAGTTGCCAAAGTGGTGAAAAACAGTTATAAAAATGTACAAATCTGGCAGAGAGAAATTCCTCAGAGAGAGTTGGAGGAAGGAAACGGAACACGTAGAAGAGTGACGTCACCACACAAAGCTACTGTTTTCAGGAAAATTCGCCCCATGATGAATAAACAAGTGATGCTGCCATTACAGATGCTTTCACAACACCAGAGAAAATTTAACTCAAGTATTCAAAACCTGATCGCTGCAACCCAAAACATTTAAAGAGGACAAACTTCAAAAAGCTGACATCAAAGCGTGTTCCTGCCAAGCGGTTTTAGTGATCTGCTGGTCAAGACTCACCTGATACAACTTTACGTCTGAACAAAACCTCAAATGACAATCAAAGAAACGGGCCTTCAGGTAATGGTAGTCAAACCCTGGAACATCAGAGTGTAAAGCCGTATAGCAATCCCCTGCTGTCACTCAGACGGCATCAACCGCAACAGGAAGCTCCTCCGCCTTTCTGTAGTCAATTAGAATAGAGAGCGCACTTCAAAAGAAATGGCCGAGCATTGAAATGAGCTGACCTTTTGATGGGGAGCTCAGCAGCAGAGAGGAGAGCGTTGGCTCAGGGCAGTCCTCTCTTATCTGACTGTTTGAGCTCAAACTGAAACAAATAGAAGAGGAAGAAGAAAACGCTTTGTTGTTGTGGCAGCTAGTCACATCAAGGTCTGTTTTACAGCTTCGGCAGTTGAAAGAGATCTTAAGTAAAGTCAAGGAATATCTAGGAAAAAAGAAAAGAATCAAACATCAGTCAAACTACGTACCACCACTCTAAAACCAGTCTGGTTAATCAGCTGGTTGACGAGGTAAACACATCTGAATGTACTGGTGTTTGTTGTTTAACATGTTCAGTTATCAAGACAAAAAGGCCTAATTCCCCCGGACCAATCACACCTGATGTTTAATCTCTGTTATTACAGATTAGACATTTGTGGTGGACGTTGGGCCAGTCTTCTCCCTCCCGTTTTATTACAGTTCTGATGGGTTGAGAGAGTCTGTTGTGTTTTCCATCTATTTGTTAAATGTACAGGAACATTTTAAAGTCAGATTTAAGAGTGAGGCAGTGTCCTTGTGTAGCGCTGCACAGAGCCATCTCTGCCCTCGTTTCCAATGCAAAGCAGACCAATAGGCAGCAGCACAACTTGACGTCCAGTACCTGGGACAGAAGTCTGCAACCTGTGGATCTGCAGCGCCTCTGAACTGGATCCATGTCAGAGCATGAGCTGCAGTCATGTTTAGATTGAAGTTGACCAAAGGAAAGGGAGACTTAGCAGGTTTATATCCCAGTTTTTACAGTAAATGATTGAATTTTCTTCATCAGAATGATACTATCAAATAAACATGTCTGCACCAGAATGAACTCAATTCTCACCCAAAACATTTGGAGAATTCAGCGGTCAGCTTTTGAGCTAATAGTGTGTTAGACCCCTCCTTAATCCTAAAACACACTTTGACCTAAACTGATGGAAAAGCAAAAGCTGTTGGAATTCAAGCTTTATTAAAGCAGCACTCTGGAGGATTTCATCAGAGAGCAGTTTTTGAATCTAGCGTCCAAAGGCTCCTCCTCAAAACATCTCGACACGCGCGTCCGGTCGCGTGTGCGCGCGTGCACACGGCACATATACTTCGGACATGAACTTTACTGCTCAGTGTGTAGGGTTTAATCACTCACAGTTCACAATCTTATTCCAACAACACTACGAGGGTCTGAAGAGCCCTCTCTGTCCCTGCTGCTTCTGATATTAGCTCTGTTAGCAGAGAGCTGCTGCTGGACTCTGAAGCTGAACTTGACTCGGCCCTGGATGAACTTTCTGACCAAAATAAACGCGTAACCCTGGCAAGCCTTGCCATCCTGTGAGGTGAAAGGTTTAAAAATAAAAATAAATCCATCTTTAGCTGGAGAATGGGTAGGTTTTTAGTAGAAATGAGCCGTGAGGCTGAGACGCAAACAGAGAAACACACAGAGCGTCCTGTACGACAGCGCCCCCTACTGGTACAGGTTTGGTCGATGCGCGTGCATGTTGAGAGAATGCAGACATTTGAATTTCATTGGCTGAAAAATGTCGGCGGCAAGAAAAAATGGAAAGGGGTCTCTAGGAGGAAGGAGGGTCTTCATCAGAATGACAGATGTTGTGGAACTCAACCCATAGATCATAGTTTAGACCTGAAATATCATTTAGAACATTTAGAAAACTTTGATACAAAGAAAAATGCTCCAGAGAGCTGCTTTAAATGCTTCATTCTGTCACAGTAAGCTCCTCCTATGACACAAAACAGACATTTAACATTATTATTAATATAACAGCCTTTAAAACACCCCACTGAGGTAAAGCTTACTTCATTTACTTTTAACTGGGCAACATGGTTTATATAATATTCATTTTTGCCTAATATAAAAATGTAAAAAACAAAAAGTGACATTAGAATGAATACTTAATGCTAAGGTTTATGCTCTTTAAGTCAAAGTTTACAGAACCCTGATGTTCTAGGAGAAACTCTGCGTTCCACGGTACAGATGCAGAAACCATGTCATTCCACCTTAAGCCTTCCTCCTCCTTTACTGTCTTTATTAAAGTGCTGTAGCGTTACCAAATACGCTATACTTTATATGACCTTTTCATCATACAAGGGCAGAAACCTGCATAGCATGGCATCTGCAGTACACCCCCCCCCCCCCCCCCCCCCCCCCCCCCATCACAGCTAATGACGGAAATGAAGACAAATGGCGAGCAGAGAGGAAAGAACAGAAAGTAGACGTTTCTTCAAGGAAAAGATTTTTAACTTCTCCTCAGAAAAAGCATCCTTGTTTACAAAATGAAACGACTCATGAGGGAACAAGAGTCCGTCGGAGCTAAACGGACATGTTAATACAGCTCCACACATGGCTGGTGTGATTAACTAACGTGTGTTCCCTCAACATCAAACGTTTGGCAGATTAAACCAAAAAAAACCTATTTCATTAAAAAGGCAGTATAATTTGCTCAAATACGCTCCAAACTCCAAATGATAGAATCATAAGTTAGTAAACTCATAATGTGTCCAAGGGTTACTGTGTGTTCTGTACTAATTAAGGTTCTTTTAATGCAGACATATAATCCATCCATCCATTTTCTGTAGCCGCTTAGTCCTCCACAGAGGGTCGCGGGGCAGCTGGTGCCTATCTCCAGCGGTCAAGGGGCGAGAGGCGGGGGACACCCCGGACGGGTCGCCAGTCCATCGCAGGGCCACACAGAGACGAACGAGACAAACAACCACGCACCCACTCACACCTAAGGACAATTTACCAGCCCAATTAGCCTGACAGTCATGTCTTTGGACTGTGGGAGGAAACCGGAGTACCCGGAGGAAACCCACGCACGCACGGGGAGAACATGCAAACTCCACGCAGAGAGGCCGCAGAGCCGGGATGCGAACCCACGACCTCCTTGCTGCGAGGCAACAGTGCTAACCAACTGCGCCACCATGCAGCCCAGACATATAATATTTGGTAAATCTTATTGACCTTTTTCTTGACATGTTTCGACCCACTGCTCAGGTCTTCATCATTATATGTCTGCATTAAAAGAACCTTAATTAGTAACGTAAAAAGAAGACATGATGAACTTCATCAAATGTGTGTGATCTGTAGCTTCATCAAACAGACACACTTAGCCAACAGCAGCTCCCAGATTCAATATTCTCACCTTGAGGTTCATTTAGATGTTAAAAAGTGTAGCTGGACTTCCAAACTGCTCATTTACTTTATGGGTGTGGCCTCTGATGTGACTGTGCTGCTGTACGAATGAGCCGTTTCCTTTAGACGTTTTAACAAGGTCCGTTGGTTTGAAGGTCTTAAACACCAAGAACTAAGATGGGTTCAGAAAGCTGGTCATTCAGAACGGAATCAGCCTCAACCACTACATTCAGCCACAGCTGGCGATGAGAACAAATACAAAGAAGAAACTCTTTTGTAATTCCACTCAGAGTGGGCGCTTTCCTTTCCAGCTGTGACTGCTTTGAAGCCGATTACATCAACCTGAATTCAGACTAAACCTTTCAATTAAATCACCAGCAACCCCCTGCTGACTCCATACATCTGACCTTGTTGTTTATGTTCAAATATTCATGTTTTCCTGTTTGTTTAGCTGTAATTAATAATTGGCATTACAAGTTTTCCCCTTACTGACTTCAGAGTGACTCTGAACCTCTACGATGAACCTTGGAAGTCAGACAGCAGAAACGAGAGACAACAACAAAGTTAAAGAATCCGCAGTCCTGGATGGATGGAGATCAATAGCAATTGGAGGACTACTATTACAGGGAACCCTGTGCTGCTGCCTGACAAAGAGACATGGATGAGAACAGATCGTTGTCAGCGTGTGTTTGTGGAGTTAAGAAGACATGAGGCTGTTCGGCTGCAGACTTTAATTTACATCGACTCACCACCTCTTCCATCAAAGAGGTGTAAACTGGGGAGGAAACACACACATACATGCAAGGTGCACACGCTGGAACGTCTTCACGTGCACAGGCCATCAACTGCAACTCCACAAATACTTGTAACAGTGCCTGAACACACCCCCAACACAGACAAGCTCACGTGAAGATGCACAGACACGCACAACCACAAAACGGAAGACGGTGAATAAACGGACACAACACCACAGCAGCATGTTCATCATTCAGTCACACACAGACGAGCTAATGTCCACCAAACGAGACAGAAATGATCTACTAGAGCAGCATCTCTCCACAACTCCAGCACACACTTCTAATGGTTCCAAAAAGCCAGGTTTTTATTTTAAACTCAGTCTGTTTCTATGAGAGCAGCTGTCCATCTACTGGTCCCCACATCTACCCTGAGGCTCCATATAAACACAGGATTAATACAAACCATCCACCAAACGACTGAAACGACCCTACGAACACAGTGACATCATCTATGACACCACAAGAGGAGAGTCAGGGAGTCACAAACATGTTTTAAAAACACAACCTCTAAACCAGATCTGAGGAGCTTCTATCCACTAAAGGGTCCATTTATTTTGACAGATAAAGAACGTGTCCTCCTTAGATGTTTGCATCAAAACTTGTACAGTTCTTTTCAGATCACACACATTTAGAATTTGATTTTTTAATTCAAGTTGAGATATTTTACCATGGATTCTACATCATCTAACTTTTAAACAAATATTCAGTCAACATTCTGAGCAGAAGAGACTGAATACTTGGACTACATTCTTCTTGCTTCTTGTAGAAATTCAAACTGTTTTTTACCTTCAGCGTTCAGGCTGTTTCCAGGGAACTGGACATGAAGACGTGGTGTAGCCCTGACAGAGAAGCATGTTGTTCCTGACCCTGTGGATGTCTTTAGGAATCATGGTGCCTTTATAGAGGCGTCCATTCTCTGTGTCATTAGCACTAATGCTCCTCAGAGCTTTGAGGTTTGGACCTGGAAGGAGGAGTCCTGCTGGTCCAAACGGAGCCACCTACCACTTTACCAGTCTGACCAGCTTATATGAATTCAAAGGAGGGATATTTTTAAACTGAGAAAGAACTAGTTAAATGTATACTGAATGTTAACCCTAACCCTAGAAACATGTGATCATGAAGAGAAAAGTGTGAGTGTCCTTTTAACCATCCATTCTCTAATTGATCTGCCTGGTGTCTACCGCCGAGGGGGGACGAGCAGGAACCTCCAGGTGCTGTGGACCTGAAGTAATAAGTCACAAAGGGCTGCTGAAGTGGTCGATAGCTCTGAAGGGACTGGCTTCAGCTGGCTGAAGGAGGGAATCAGATGAACATACTGTAACGGAGGGATGAGAAGATTCTTTCACTGCAGCTTCACAGCAAATTCAGCCACAGCCATCTTTCTTTTAATGACATATCTGTTATAATGTTCACAGGTAAAGTACTTCATTCACTCGTACCTCCACAACAACCTTTCATCTAAATGTTTACAATGGGGCAGATATTTTGTTAGAGGTACTTCTAATCTCTGCTTTCATGGTATTGTTTGTTGGTTTAAGGCGCCAAGGTGCCTCTGCTCCAATGCTGTTCAAAGGAAACCAATAAATAATCCAACAAAAGAAGTGAGGAGCAGAAGAACCTTCAAAAGAGCAAAGGGAGGAGGAGGAGCAAAGCACCCAGTCATGACTCTGGACTTTACTGCAGGAGGCTGCATCAGGTCTGATGTCAGAGACTGTTAGCATCCTGCACCACTGGGACAGTTTAACATGGGCTAACTGGGATAAAGTAATGATACTAGTAGAAGATTTACCTGTATCATCACAAACCTGCTGGTTTCAAACTCACTGGACTGGCACATTTATTTTCCAGTGCCTGCACTGAGAAATTCACACAACTCACACTGAGCTGAGTGCAGCTGTCAAAGACCACGAGGGAGCGGGAGGTTAACCCTTTAACAACGGTACACGTTAGCCCGTATATCTGAACTAAAGCATCAAGCTCAGTAAGACCTCAGCTGTCATTTTAACAACTTAAACAGAAACTAAGGGAAGAGCAGCGTAGCTCAAAGGGGCTGCTTGTGTTTTATGAGAGGGTTTCCAGTAAAGTAAACACTAAAATACTGGATAAATGTGAGTGTGTGTGTGTGTTCACATGCAAGCAGGAAATATGTCTACAAAGTCCTAATTTGACAGGTGAAGTGGTCTTACATGTGATGATGACGAGGACGGTGCGGACTGCCAGGTCGACGGGCTTCTTCCACCTCTCCGGGACGCGGGCCACGACCCACGGGATGATGATCTCTGCTGGAACGTAGAACTGCAGGGCGAAGGTGATGAATATGCCAAAAGAGTAGAGCAGCTTCACAACCTGGTATGTCCTGGACACACAGATGGGAGGAGTGGACACAAAAACACGAGATTAGAATCAGAATGGACTCAAACACAAACACGAAGTTTTTGTTTCATAAGGAAACTCTAAAACTAATCATACAGTGAGCTGGTTTTTATGAAACTAACAGCAAACGTCGCCTGCCTTCTGCTCAGTTTCAAACACTGCAGGCTTTGAGTTTCACCCTCACTGAACAGTCAGCCTGTTCCACTCAGTCCACTCACAGAAGAGACGTCTCTGTCCTGCAGCTGTGATGATAAAAACAAAGAACGACCAAAAATCCAATCTGACAGTTCAGCTCTGCTATCTGTACTGTGCTGTTCTATCGGGGCGACCTGACTAGTGGGGTTAGTGAAAACATCTTGATCAGGGACGGTACCGGGCTCTGATTAGGGTCCTAGTTTAATAGAATTACAGACGCTTTATTATGAGCCACGTGGACCGGGAACAAACTATAACAGGCTAACATTGAATCTTAATAAAACTAACTTCATATTGTTTACGCCAAAAAAACAGTGATGTGTCTTTGCACATAGATGGGACTGAAATTCAAAGAGTAACAGAAACTAAAATTCTAGGAGTTATTTTTGATGAAGACTTGACCTGGAAGTCACATATTGGTTACATAAAAGGTAAAATTACATAATCCATAGGAGTATTACATAGAGTCAAGTTCTACTGACTAGTTCTGGTTTGTTGTACAACTCGCTGATTGTTCCATACTTGACTTATTGTGTAGAAATCTGGGGAGCAACATACAAAAGTTATACACAACCTTTATTTATTCTACAGAAAAGAGCTCTGAGGATCATCAGTTATAGCGGCTACAGAGATCCATCAAACCCGTTGGTCATCAAATACAGAATACTGACATCTCATGATTTAATAGACTGGAAAATTCTACAAACAATGTACAAAGCTAGTGTAAGTACTCTGCCAACAAACACTCAGAAGATGTTTGAGGAGAGAACTAGTGGTTACATGTTGAAAGGAACTGATGTGTTTACAAAACCTGGATTTAGAATAAAAATGAAGGAATGGAGTGTATCTGTAAATGGAGTTAAATTATGGAATAATCTTAACAGGGAAACAAAAAAAAAAAATCACTGTATGTCATTTATTATATTCAAAAAATGTACCAAAATGGATGTACTAAGTAATTATGAAAAAGTACATTAAACCAATGATCAGGATCAAATCTGGAAATGAGAACAAGACAGAGTTCATGATGAGTCTCAGTGTCTGACTATGGTAGAGAATCTCTTTGTTCAGTGGGGGCAGAAATTATAAGATGTTTTTCTTCATTCTGCTCATTATGTATATCTTATTGTTTATTTTTTTGTTTTATTTATTTTATTTGAATGAAATAAACTTTGAAAAAACCCAAACCATATCATACACATACAGAACATGGGGCGGCATTAGCTCAGGTGGCAGAGCGGCCAGTCTGGAAACCGGAGGGTCGCTGGTTCAATCCCCAGCTCCAGCTGGGTTAGACAGTCGTGTCCTTGGAGACACGTCAACACCTTGACTGGTGGTCAGAGGGACTTGGAGGGTGTTGGTCAGAGTGTCCGAGGGCAGCTGAGACTACAGCGTAGTTTATCACCACCAGTGTGTGAGTGACTGTTGTGTTGTACAGCGCTTTGGGGAGTGTTCAGCACTCTATAAATACAGGCCATTTACCATTTTATTGGATTAATTTTTTTCATCAAGCCCCACCACTAGTGTTAATATATCAAATGTTTAGACTTGATTCTGTAAATGTACTCAGATTAACCCTCTGGTTTTTAATATTTCCATCTAAAAAGTGACCTGCAGTGTGTGAGGACGTTGTCTATTGAAACTTCATCATAATTCTTGTCTGTTTGATGATAAATGTTTAATGAGGGAGGCCTGGATAGAGAACTGCTCACATGTTTAGATGCAGGACAGACATCTGCACTTCTTTAATGAAATGTTGAGGCTGAGCGCAGTGAGGGAGAAGAGGAGGTTTTCTCACCAGCAGTTCGGCAGGTTCAGAGTGATGCTCCCTCCAATGTGCTCCCCAAAGCACAGGTACCCTATGGTGCCGAGGCTGATGTAGAGGAAGGTGACGATGCCCATACCCAGATACAGAACCTGGGTGAATTTCTGAGGCTTCTGCATTTTATTTTCCAGGGGAAGAACCTTCAGATACACAAAAAAAGAGACTAAATATCTGAAATCTACAACTAGAAACATGATGAGCGTTTGGCCAATGCTAATTTTAGTAAGACATACATTAAAAAATAGAGACGTTAATGATCTGACAGGGATGAGAAGTTCTAGAAAATCACTGAAATAAAAAGAGCAAAGTTCCTTAAACGCACCTTTCAGGAACAAACAAACCACCAGAACTCACCTCTGTCCATTAATACTGTAACATCAGTTTATTTAGACAAAACAGCTGATTCACGGCTTGATAAGGATTTGATTTGATGATTTCTACCTGCAGATATGGAGACTGGGTCTGTTTGACAGCTTTATCAGCACTAACAGATGTAATTATTCAGTCACAAGAGCAGGTAAAAACAGCCTTTATACCAGAGGTCACCAACGAGCAGACCCAGAAGAGGACCCATACGGGTCTGGACCAACAGCCTGATTTAAATCCTAACGCTTCCATTTTAACTGGTGCAGCTTTTAGGATCTTTACGGTAGTGGTTTAACAGATGAAGAAACGCATAGATCAGTTTTATGAGAGTTAAGCAACCCCACATAACACCGCTCAGCCAATCACGTCGATGCATTCCTGACAGACTCCAGTGCAGATCAATGAGAGTTAGCAGGAAGTTGAGTTAATTGATGATCAAATAGAAGATAGAGACAGATAATGATCAAATGAAGAGACACAGATGACAGAGAGAGAGAGGGAGATGGAGGAACGGGAGACTAAAGATGAAGAAAATTCAATGAACAAACTTTGATCTCCTGAAAAAGAAACGGGACCAGTGGAGACGATTTCATCCAGAAGAGACGGAGTCTTAAAGCACTAAACCACCTTGTTAAAAGTGTGAGAAGTCATTATGAAACCTAATGGTAGTCATGTAATATCAAATAAAACTCACCAGTCCAACGAGACCATCTCTACTTCTACGTTTCTGGAGTTCAACCCTTTACTAACAGGCAGAATGTTGATTGATTTCCTCTCATTTTAAAAGTTAGTTCACAGGAAACATGACACATACTGGCAGTCTGATGATAAAACGGCTCTAAACGACTGAATTCAGTTGATTTGACAGTTAAGTACAGATTACTTTTATAAATATAAATCACCTGAATTAGTCAGACCTTTGCTTTAACTGGAGCCCTCTGAGGTTTAGTGAGTCCTCCTAAACTTCAGGGAGCAATGTGATCCATTTCTGTTTGAGCAGCTGTAGCTTTCTCAACCCATTAGTAAACTAATGAATTCATTGATCTTTGCAGTGAAAGAACATCTTGACTCCTGCTCCTGTCAGTTGGTTTTAATGGCTCTGATCTCCTGAACGTCACAGGAAAACCTCTATTTGCTCTGACACTTCCAGACGTCCCTGTTCTGAACTGGACGTGTTGAGGAGTGTTACATCCACCCCGACACACTGGGTGGTGTCAAATGAATACAAATGAAGACGTTCTTTTTGTCTACAGCTCCTGCAGAGCTCTGTGATCAGTGCGCCTTAAAAAGAAAAGAGAAACACAACACTCGACATGTAATCATGTCCTCAGGAACTACGAAACAGCGTTATTTTACTCTGGTTTTAAAACAATGCCCTGCAGGAGACGCTGATAAACGTGCAGTTATCGTCATTCTTAAAAGGTCGACAAAGCACTGAAACAGCAGCGTTACTTCTCAGGCTGAGGAGGAGAACACGACTGCAGAATCTACCAGCAACCACGGTTCAATCTGCTACATGCACACAATGTATCACCGTCAACGCATCATTCAACCAGCACCGTAACGAGAACCCTAACACTTCAACAGCTCAGTCGTCATCATCTGAATCAGCCTCAGCGGCTCTTTAACCTTTACGACTCACCACAGAACAGGTTGGAGTTTTCACTTTGCTACATATCAATGACATTCCAGTGGCATGAACGTCATACGTCTATAGTCTGGGCCTTCAGAACCTGAATCTGAACACGGTTCATCTGAATAGATCCACTTTTAAAAATGGAATCTGAATTAGTCTCATCTGAAATCAATGTGTTGGTCTGGAAATGACTGAAACTGAATTTTAGATATTGATATATATTTGTTGAAGATTTAGCTCTAATACTTTCAGTTTACGACGTTCTCACTGTTCAGCTTCACTTCTTAGATTCAGTTTTCTGGGTCACACATTCAGGTCCTGGAGAAAACACACCAGTGCTCCCATTACAGCTCATAAAGGGTTTATGCACGGCACTTTGAAAGAAAACCAGTGTTTATTTGATTCAAGCGCTCCGTTGTGAGGGTTGTACTGTGAGTGTTAGTACTTACTAGTAGTAAAGGAAAGACAATACTGAGATAAATGAAGATGTTTGTCATCCAAACTGGTTTAAAGAAAAATAAACTCAAACATTTCTGACACATTAAATGTGAAACAGCTCAGGAATCTGGACGATTTAGTCAAATCATTTCAGACACTGCAGGTATTTAGTTGTAAACGTGGCTGTTATGTAACAGAAGTTAGGCCACAGACCAGGACTTGGACTGGCTGAGGACCCAGAACTGCTGGGCATGGACCAGCTGGACTATGTGGTGGCATGCTTTAATGAAACTACACACATTCAGGGCAGAAGAGGAGAATCAGTCTGCTACAGAAAAAAGGTCTTCTAGCAAGGTCCACAAAAACGATTCATCAATTCAAACTGAACTCTGATGAGAGTCCAGCCTTAGGTTGAGTTTTAGAAATGATCTGTTGTAGGAAGCAGGATTTTTACTGTTTTAATATAAAGTCAGTTCTAGTGTTGTCACGGTACCAAAATGTCAGTATTCGGTACCGATCCACGGTTCTCGGTACCAAAGCTAAACAAAAACATGAACTGAAGTAAATCAGAGGTCGCTTTGGACTTTTTGTTTTTTGCTTCATTTTGACTGAAGGTTTTTTTAAATCCAGTCATAATCTATTTTTACCCGTCACTTATTAATTTATAAATTATAATAATGACATTTTCAGCAGCATTATTCGACTGTTTCATCCTCCACTGCGGGTTTCATGAAGCTGCAGAGGATCACGTGGTTCTGATGTTAGTTGATCTGACACTGGGCCCAGTTCAGGTCAGAAATCTAGACTGGTCTAGAGGATAAACCAGTTTGGTTCAACGCTCTCGGGGTTCTCTGAACCGCGGCGCTCCGGACGAGACGCTTCCCGTCTAGAGTCCGGAGCGCTGCTCATTACGCGTGAGTGGCTCTGACTGCAGCATTCATCTGTCTCATAACTACACAGCTGATCACAATAATGCATCAATCAGTGCAGCTCTACCATTAGAAGACATGACAGACTGATTTAACTCCTACATGACACAGAGTTTAGTTCAGATTCTCCTTTTTATTTGGTTCAGAGACGAGGTTAGAGGGTGAAAGTTGGTCGTGTGTGTGTGTGTGTGTGAGCCTCCAAGTCTGAAAACGTACACAACTTTCCGACCTGTTTTAAATGAGCAGGTTTATAAATGAGGCCCTAGCCGGTGTCTATCAGCGCTCACGGAGCGAGAAACGGCTGCTTGTAGCCCGAACGGCTGTAGAGACTCACCAATACAGCGCGGTCTGATGGCACGCACGCACACACACACACACACACACACACACGTGTGATTTTAATCCGTCAAAATGACAAAAAATGATCAGATAGCGCTGCAAAAACCGGGTCGACCGCTGACTCGGTACCACCGGTACCTCATAAATCCTGGAACCGTAACATTTAAATAGTTTTAGTACCGAGTTGGCAGCGAAGAACCGAGTTTCTGACAACACTAGTCAGTTCAATAACTAACATACAGTATACAGTCCTTTGATAACTGAGGACATGTCTACTGGTGATGAAGTACTTCTGGTTGTTTTTTAAAGAACGGATAAAAAGACAACAAAAACATCTCTGAGCACAAGTTTGTAATCAGGAAATCCATCTGAGTCTCTCACAGGTGAGTCTTTGTTAAATGTAGAAGAATAATCCCAACTCCTCAAAACGATCAAAAAGAACATCTGAGTTGGAAATTGTTTGAAAGTTCTGCTGCAGAAAGAAATGATGTTGGAGCCGTTTGGTTTTATTCAAACTTACCACTCCGATCCCTTCAAAGGCAAAGATGGCCGTCCCAAAGAACAGAGGGTAATCCTTCGCCCTGCCGACGCTGGGCAGGTTGATTGGAGACGTGATGTTCTGCAGAGGAACAAATGATTTGGTATTACATTACAAAGGCTTCCTGAGTGCTCATCTGTGAACTGTTGAGGCTAAATACCAGAACACTGTTTCTTATCCATCAGCAGTCAGAAGGTCCTCTCACACATTAAATAAGACGCTGAACAAACCTCTGAACTCATTTTCTGACCAAAGCCTGCAAACTACCTCAGCTTTCAGCTATAATGTGACACAACAGTCAACATTAGTGAAATAAGCAGAATGCTGTCTGTGGAGCTGTCACTAGTGGCTGAATAAACCCAGCTAGGAGGATAACGTCAGCCAGTCAACGGCAACAGCTTCCTGTTACACAGACAGACAGAAGTAGAAAAAAACATTTTCACAAATAACTTGTTAGAATGAACTCATTTCACTTAACTCTCAAAAGTAATGAGAAGCTTCAAATGAAGCCAAATGAAAAACATGGACGTTACATCCATTCAGCTAAACTCCAGACAGACACACAGCCCAATCCTAAACTCCTGCTGTTTGGAAAGGCCTGCAGTCTGGTTTCCTCAGACCTGCTGCCTCATTCATCAGCCTCAGATCCACCGTACGGTGACATAAAGCTGTGGAAGGGGGCTGAGCCAACAAATTGCTTCTTTTCAAGACAGAGCCATTTCTCAGCAAACTGCTGGAATTCTGCAACGTGTTGATGATGAAATACTCTACAGCCAGAAAACATGTAATCTGAAGACTCTGTCTTCACCAGTTGTCCCGTTATCCATAAACCCTCAGAATCCAATCAGCTGAGCAGAGCAGAGACACACCACAGGGTTTTAAAGCAGCTGCATGCAAACTTTAATGAACTCCGATAAAACCACACAAGATCTGGTTCACGTCTCAGAGATGAAGGGTTTGGTTTTTAGAGCTAAAAGACAAGTCATGCTGTGAATACGTTTACACCACTTCTGGTCTGCTAGTCAATAAAAACAGATCTACAGCTTTTTCACTTCATCTGACGGAAGCTTTATACAGATGAATAAATCTGTTTACCAATAGATTTAATCTTCCTTTTTAAAGACTTTCCCTAACAACGTTAGAGTTCCTGTAAGAAGTGACAATGAATGGCTGCTCACATCTACGGTCAAAATATCCAACACAGAAAGGAAGGTTAAAGCTGGGAGATAAACGGAGACTTGATGAGGCCGAGTTCAGCTCTATAAAACGACAGAAGAACCAGGTGTGACCTGGAGCAGTCAGACAGTACAAACCAGGTCAACAGGTCTCATGTAGTTAGAGCTGTTTAAGGCTGTACAGGTCACAAGTCACCTTTTAAAACCAATACAGGGGAAGTCTGGAGCTCCTACTGAGACGCAACTAGATCAAATATCAACGTGAGAGAGGACAAAAGTCTGACCTTTATTTAAATAACCAGCTGACAGAAATGACACGATGTCAAGAGAAAAACACCCCGAGTTTAAAACTGACGTTAACATTTATTCTAACCCTGCATCAGATTCTAAGCAACTCAAGACAAAGAGTTTAGAGACCTGGGCACTCAGAAAATGATAAAGTCAGAGAAGTGTCACTAGAATAAAGTCCTGATGCGAAGGTTTATGTTGATGTTGCAGCTCTTTCTGAGGTTTTTAGGAGAAACAGTCAGAATGTCTCCCCGGCTCGACATCATTTGTTGAAGATAAAATTCTTTTCTGACCGCAGAACAGAACAAAAACAAGAACATCTGACTCCCCTCAGCCACTTTTTCAGATAAGACTTTCCTGGCAACCATTTGCTGAGTTTCAGCTAAACAACCCCTCTGTTCCTTCACACACGAACCTGAGTTCTGAACAGTCACAGAAAGTTCAAACTAACCTCCCTTTAAGTAAAATGAAATTATAGGAATAACATAAAGGATAACATAAAAGTCCTTCACATTCACAGATCAGAAACATGAGTTTAGGAAGCTGTGAGTTTTAGTAGCAGGTCTGTAGACCAGATGACATGCTGTCAGATTGTATTTTATTCAGACTAGTGTGGATATTAAATCAATCAGAATGTTGTTTTGAAGAATTGAAATGTCTAACCTGCAACAGAAAACCTTTTGTCTCAAACACTTCAAACAGTTTTCACTTTCCCAACCCAAACCAGAAGGTGTAAAACGACTCATCAGACTTTACTGAGGTCAAATCAAACGCTAGACTTTTGATCTGACTGAACCGGTACTTGGATGGTTGACCCTCTACAGGTCGGTCTCAGCCTACCGGATCCACCAACCGTCTACTGCAGGTAAAACATCGACTATCGATAAAAACTCTACCGTCTCTTCTGAAAATTAAACCTTTAAACGACTGGTTTTCTGAGTCTTGATTAGAGAAATGAAGTGGAAGTAACATAATGCAGAGCTCTGGTTTAAATCTGTCAGCAGACCAGATTTTGAAGCAGATGACAGAGAGCGACCTGAAGTGACTCGCCTCCCAGAACATCTCCTGACTCGAGTGTTTTCACATGACAGGGCGGACAGGATGCAGATCCTTGTCTCCTGGTCATCTCCAGACTGTACTCCTTTCAAATGATCTGTTTCTTGACTTCCTGCCACGTTGTTTGAAACGGACTTGCTGTACGTGTATAAACGTAATCAGTGACAAACAGAATGAGTGATCAAAGATAGATGAGGCTCTTACCATGAGGGAGTAGATGTAGATGAGAACCAAACTAACAGTCATGACCAGGTTAGCCACCAGAGAGAAGGGAGCCAGGTACTTCAGGTTGGGGGTGAAAACCAGCAAGATGATGAAAGGCAGGAAGCAGAGCATGTAGAGTCGGGAGTCGAAGCTCGGAACCAGGATCTCGGTCTGGTTGGTGTGGTTCACTTGGCAGCTGATGGTGGTGGCATTGGCAGCTTCCACCACCTGAGTAAAGGTCAGGAGAAAATCAGCTGTTTGCTCTAGAGCCACTGATGGAAACGAGCCAGGGGCTAAATATGAAACTAACTCATCTCCTGTTTTAGAAGATGAATGTTCCTGAGCATGACTTCTACAAATCAGTACACAGAAACCTTCACAGACTCCCCTCTGTTGCTGAGTCATTTTAACTCCTGGAAACAGAATTAGGTGGAAGCATCAGGATAAAGTTCCTAATTAAGGAAGTCTGAGGGAGGACGTTGATCCTGAGGGAGATCTCTACTTCAGGATCTTCAGCTTCGATGAGGGGAAATAAACAGATCAGTGCTACCATCTAGTGGTAGGAAGCTGCACTACAAGAGAAACTCTAAAGTTTTAAACCAGATTTTCTGGCTTCTTCATTTTGGACAAACATAGTGCAATAAGGTCATTAAAACTAAAGTCAAACAGGAGCTCCATAGGTAATGAAGAGGTCAGAGGTCAAAGGTTTCCAACCAACACTCCTTTGACCTGACAGTGACCACATATGATCTCATGCCTGGGAGGGAAGGAGATACAAAGTTGACTTAAATATATTTTAGTTGTGTTGAATTTTATTGAATAATCTTGAATAGTTGAGACCTAAACACCAAGGCTGCATCAGGTTAAATGGGCTAATATTAGCATGTTTCAGGTCGTTTCATAGTAATAAACACAACTACGGTCCTTTCTATCATTTAAAAGAAAACAAATGGATCACAAAACATCAGAGTAAAAGAGAGAGATGATGTCACTGATCAAACCCAGGAGTTCCAATCCGAGTCACTAAACGCCGAGTTACTACAGCTTTTCCTCCACTCTGCAGGTCTGTACGCATCATCCTGAACAAACTTCCATCCTTAATCCCAATATAAAAAAGAGGTTTTCAAATCTGTCGTACATTCTTCAAATATAAAAATGTATTCTAATTTTCAGACCTGTGAGAGGTGAAAGGTCAGAGGACAGTAACCTGGACGTCATGCAGACAGAACAAACAGTCTCCAAACAGCAGGAACAGGTCCAACAACTAAAACCATAAGAACCTGTTTGACGTTGTCGCTGAGGAAGACGAAGTAGACGCAGCAGAAGCCGAGCTGGGTGATGATGAGAAACAAGTTGACCGTCCGTCTGAGACGAGGAGGAGAAAAACAAGAACCAGCATCAGAGAAAAGGTTTTCATGTTGTCTGACCAAACTGGTTTCTATGTCAACATGACAGGAAGCGTGGAACTGTTCTCACTTTCCCCACAGTGAGTGTCTCCTCAGCCACGACACGTTTTCCATCCCATACTCCATCACCTCGCCGTAAGACAGAGACGGCCTGTCCATCCTGGAAAACACGTCAAAACACATTTGGACAAACTTTCTTCTTTTAATGATCGGTTTTAGTCTGAGACCGTGACTTTAAAGCATCACATCTCAGCTCTACGCCTGTAAAACTGATTGATGCAGAGCGAGGACCCTCGGCTACCGTGGCATCACATGTTAAACTCAACATCTGTAAAGTGGACAGGTCATTTTGTGCTGTTTTAGATCAATCAGCTGTGGATTTAGAACTAGTTATAGATGTATATTCATTGAAGTTTCCAGCGGTTCATGAATGAACTGAAACAGGTAGAAGAGTTGGAGCTAGTTCAGTGAGAGATTGATATTTTAGTGCATAAATGAACATTTACACGTAGATCTGGTGTTTTCTCTCTAACATCTCAATGTCTAAAAGACGATGTCATGACTCTGTAATAACAAAACCTCAGAAACAGGAAGAGCTAGTCTTCTTCCCTCCATCCTTTCTCAGAGTGATGCAGACACTCCTCCTGACTGTGGCTGGGTGGGGCTGCAGGAGAGCTCCAGCTGAACTGAGCAAAGGGCAGCAGACCCAGACAAGTCACCTATCAGAGGAGCACCAGCTGCAGCCTGATAACCATCAACGTAATACCCACAGCTGTAAAACAAATAACGATCACACACGGGCTTTAGAGCTCAGCGGTGACGCTGCAGCACAGCACCACTCTGACTGCTGGAGCGCATAATGTGGACACGGAGTTTGTGTTTGTCTCTGACAGAAGTTTGGGAAGGAGCAAAACCAGCTGCAGAAAACAGAGACCTACAGAGAGTAATCCGTCAGAGAGCAGCAGCAGACGGCTAGACACACTGAGAGTTTACTCAGTGGGAAGAAAACCTGGAGGAACGCCTGACTGGCTGACTGCTGTGAGAAAAACACATCCAACTACATATATGACCACATCTAACTACATATATGACCACATCTAACTACATATATGACCACATCTAACTACATATATGACCACATCTAACTACATATATGACCACATCAAACTACATATATGACCACATCTAACTACATATATGACCACATCTAACTACATATATGACCACATCTAACTACATATATGACCACATCTAACTACATATATGACCACATCTAACTACATATATGACCACATCTAACTACATATATGACCACAGACCACATCTAACTACATATATGACCACATCAAACTACATATATGACCACATCCAACTACATATATGACCACATCAAACTACATATATGACCACATCTAACTACATATATGACCACATCTAACTACATATATGACCACATCAAACTACATATATGACCACATCTAACTACATATGTGACCACATCTAACTACATATATGACCACATCTAACTACATATGTGACCACATCTAACTACATATGTGACCACATCTAACTACATATATGACCACATCTAACTACATATATGACCACATCTAACTACATATGTGACCACATCTAACTATGAAGAGAGCGAGGAGTTTATACGCTGCCTCCATGGGTAACGCTTTCTTCTTCATCTGGTTCCTGTCTGGTCCAGTTTCTCTCATCATGTGTTCAGTAGAGGAGCCAGGAGCAGGGAACTGTTTACATCTGGTTCCCTTTCCCAAATTGATATAAAGGAATGTTATATCCACAGGTTTACTTTTAAAATGTGTTTACAAGATAAAGTTTGATTTTTCCCTGTTTGATTTACTTAGGTAAAAGTTCTTTGGTTAGTTTTCCTTGAAGACTTTTCATATTGTTTATCAATATGATACCAAAGTATCTATGGGTGTTTTTCTCTTTTAAATCTAATCTAGTAAAAGAAACTAGAAATGTCTATCCATTGAATGTACTCTTAACCTAAAGAGTAACTGATTCCTCTGACTAATAGGCTATATGCCACGGACTTCCATTTTAGCGCTTCCGCATTTTTCAACCGGCACCACAACTTCCGGTTGCACTAACGGGACTGGATAGAATGGCTTTCTTTACACGTTCGCTGCAGGACCTCCCGAGATTAACGGTTAATGACGTACATCAGATTGTTCAGGCCTCGTCCAAGACGCCAAAGTCGAACATGGACAAAGCGTTTAAAATGTATGTGTCCAGCTACATACACAACTATGAAGGTAAGCTAACAAACTTCAGCTTTGACTTACTACTAAATTATGCTATATGCTAGCTTTCTACTAGCCAAAGTTAACAGTCAGGAAACGTTATCAGAGGGATAATTTAACCTCATGAGTGTTTTTGTTGTTGTTGTGTTTTTAATATTACTTTTTGTTTAACGTATATGTAATCTCAGTTTCAAACAAGCAGTCAGGAGAGGTCACGGTGAGGTCCGAGTGCTTCAGGTCTCTATGAGGACAAACCAGAAGCCTCACTATCTGAGTGTAAGGGAAAGTCATCCTGCAGGTTCAGTGCAGGATTGGTTCAGGTTCAAAAGAAGGTTCATGTTTTTAAAAATCAAGTTTTTGCGAGTCATTACAGCCTTTAAATTTGATACAGATTAATGCCATCCTTATCTGGTACTAGAGATCGCATTTTAAAGTATCCTAGAAAGAATATAGCAAAGTCAGACATTAAATTGTAAACATAATTAAAAGGCACAAAGCCAAAATAATCAGATAATTAAAAGCAAAAGAAAAAGATCATAAAATACATTTAAAAAAGCAACATTTTTAGCTGCTTTTAAAGATGTCCTGTGACTGTCAATACAGCAGAATAAAGGAAGTCCATTCCAATTTGAATGACTCGCAGAAGAATGATTTAGTTCTAAGTTCTTATAATTTGTTCATTACTTGTTCTGCACTTTTTTCTTATTTTCCTTTTTTCCCATTTTCAGCACTTCTATTTTAAAATGAGTAAAGTGAAGTTAATCATATTCTATTATATTAAAACTATAAAATCACTTTACACATTTTAATGTTTACTAACAAATTTCCACTAACAAATACTCCCAGCATTAGTGTCTTAAAGGCTGTCTTGCTTAAAATGAAAGGTTAGTCTAACAAAGGTTTTGTGTTCTAACAGATTGTGCTAAGGGATTCTAAACCGGTGGAACTACTGAGATGCCAGTGTACATGTGTGGCAGGTACAGCCCTGTGCTGTCATGTGGCAGCTCTGCTCTACCAGACAGCGCATTACTCCCAGCTGAGACTTACATCGGTTCCCCCAGTGTTCAGCTGCACAGAAACTGAACAACAGTGGCACAAACCGAGGACCATGGTTTGAAGCCTTTAATCATACTTTTATTATTTTTCTGGATGTTTCTGGATGACTTTTAAACATATTTATCTTTTGATACAGGGTATTAAACCTGGTCCAGTTAATGATATGGTCATCATATCAGCCAGACCAAGGGAGAGGAGACTGGTAGAAGGAACAAGGTATGTGTTGCTGTATATGACACGCACCACACACACAAACCTCATTTGTCTTTTTTTTTCTTCCACAGAAGCAGTTTGTATAAAGGAGTCAGCTGTCCTCTGCCAGACATCTCCATGCTGAAGGTGCAGGAGGCGTACCACGGACTTGGTGCTGATGAGGCTCCTATGATCACACCCATGGCTGTCTCTGGTGATGTACCTCTGGTTGAGTCTGCATTTGGTCCAGTGCAAGAGGGAAGCGTACTATCTTACCAGCTACCTGTGAGGACAGTCCCCAGAACGCGTCCACACACAGATGCCCCTTCTCCCCCACAACTGCCACTCCCTCATTACAGACTGGGATCCTCTGCATGTGCATTTGTGTTTACTGAACATCAGCACCATCATTTCACGTCCCTCACAACATCATTTGAGACATCACACAAAATTGAAAACAGCACACGAGAGCAGAGTTCCTGTGTTGAGTGGCACCAACTAAGGAAGTGCCGCATCACCTCTTCAAAATTTAGAGAAGTGTGTCACACCAGGTCAGAAAGTTCTGCTGAGAACCTTGCAAAAAGGCTTCTGGGAACAAGTCATCAAACTGCTGACATGCGCCGAGGTCTTGCCTTGGAGCCTACAGCC
>SSNR01000259.1:365718-382851 GCA_006937965.1 Callopanchax toddi | reverse complement strand
AAGAGACAGGTCCAACGGAACTAGTTTGTTTTTAGCCGTTTTAAACTCAGTCCAACGGAACTAGTTTGTTTTTAGACGTTTTAAACTCAGTCCAGCTGAACTAGTTTGTTTTTAGACGTTTTAACCTCAGTCCAACTGAACTAGTTTGTTTTTAGACGTTTTAAACTCAGTCCAGCTGAACTAGTTTGTTTTTAGACGTTTTAACCTCAGTCCAACTGAACTAGTTTGTTTTTAGACGTTTTAACCTCAGTCCAGCTGAACTAGTTTGTTTTTAGACGTTTTAACCTCAGTCCAGCTGAACTAGTTTGTTTTTAGACGTTTTAACCTCAGTCCAGCTGAACTACTTTGTTTTTAGACGTTTTAACCTCAGTCCAACTGAACTAGTTTGTTTTTAGACATTTTAACCTCAGTAAAACGGAACTAGTTTGTTTTTAGACGTTTTAACCTCAGTCCAGCTGAACTAGTTTGTTTTTAGACGTTTTAACCTCAGTCCAGCTGAACTAGTTTGTTTTTAGACGTTTTAACCTCAGTCCAGCTGAACTAGTTTGTTTTTAGACGTTTTAGCCTCAGTCCAACTGAACTAGTTTGTTTTTAGACGTTTTAAACTCAGTCCAGCTGAACTAGTTTGTTTTTAGACGTTTTAACCTCAGTAAAACGGAACTAGTTTGTTTTTAGACGTTTTAACCTCAGTCCAACTGAACTAGTTTGTTTTTAGACGTTATAAACTCAGTCCAGCGGAACTAGTTTGTTTTTAGACGTTTTAACCTCAGTCCAACTGAACTAGTTTGTTTTTAGACGTTTTAACCTCAGTCCAACTGAACTAGTTTGTTTTTAGACGTTTTAACCTCAGTCCAGCTGAACTACTTTGTTTTTAGACGTTTTAACTTCAGTCCAGCTGAACTAGTTTGTTTTTAGACGTTTTAACTTCAGTCCAACTGAACTAGTTTGTTTTTTAAACTCAGTCCAGCTGAACTACTTTGTTTTTAGACGTTTTAACCTCAGTCCAGCTGAACTACTTTGTTTTTAGACGTTTTAACTTCAGTCCAACTGAACTAGTTTGTTTTTTAAACTCAGTCCAGCTGAACTACTTTGTTTTTAGACGTTTTAAACTCAGTCCAGCTGAACTAGTTTGTTTTTAGACATTTTAACTTCAGTCCAACTGAACTAGTTTGTTTTTTAAACTCAGTCCAGCTGAACTAGTTTGTTTTTAGACGTTTTAAACTCAGTCCAGCTGAACTAGTTTGTTTTTAGACGTTTTAACCTCAGTCCAACTGAACTAGTTTGTTTTTAGACGTTTTAAACTCAGTCCAGCTGAACTACTTTGTTTTTAGACGTTTTAACCTCAGTCCAACGGAACTAGTTTGTTTTTAGACGTTTTAAACTCAGTCCAACTGAACTAGTTTGTTTTTAGACGTTTTAAACTCAGTCCAGCTGAACTACTTTGTTTTTAGACGTTTTAAACTCAGTCCAGCTGAACTAGTTTGTTTTTAGACGTTTTAAACTCAGTCCAACGGAACTAGTTTGTTTTTAGACGTTTTAAACTCAGTCCAACGGAACTAGTTTGTTTTTAGACGTTTTAAACTCAGTCCAGCTGAACTAGTTTGTTTTTAGACGTTTTAACCTCAGTCCAGCTGAACTAGTTTGTTTTTAGACGTTTTAACCTCAGTCCAACGGAACTAGTTTGTTTTTAGACGTTTTAAACTCAGTCCAGCTGAACTACTTTGTTTTTAGACGTTTTAACCTCAGTCCAGCTGAACTAGTTTGTTTTTAGACGTTTTAACCTCAGTCCAGCTGAACTAGTTTGTTTTTAGACGTTTTAACCTCAGTCCAATGGAACTAGTTTGTTTTTAGACGTTTTAAACTCAGTCCAGCTGAACTACTTTGTTTTTAGACGTTTTAACCTCAGTCCAGTGGAACTAGTTTGTTCTTAGACGTTTTAAACTAGAAACGTTCGTCTCTTGAGAGCGAACAGACCGACCAGATTAAGACGGTAATCGCATCAGTGTAACCGGAGGTCATCTTTGGCCGGGAGAAGTGCGAGCTGTCAAAGCGGACATGAAACTGAACCGGTTCGGTACTCGTTCAGTACTGGTCTTGAACCAGTACCCACTTTCTGACTGATGATAGTGGTGAGCAGCACAAGCTGTAAAGTCTCAGGGGAAGCAGCAGAGATCAGATGAGACTAAATGAAAGAGGACATCTAGAGCTACATCCTGGACACTGTTAGCTACCTTATCATAATGTTAAGACAATGATAAGTGGAGGACAACAAATAGAAGGTTAGCTTGGTCGAGTGCTACAGAAGAGGCTAGCTGATGTTAGCTGCAGGTTGTCATCTTTCTGTCTGTGCTCGTAAACAGCAGCTCGGCCCATCGTAGCCTACCTGGGCGATGACCGTGTGTGCTCTCCGTCCTTCTCCCTCCTCTCAGACTGGCTTCACTGGGGCGACCTGACCGCTAACCGCTTATTTTCCTATCGACTTCATGTCAAACCAGCGCAGCGCAGTAGCCGGCGACACGGCAGCAAAACAGACTCGGCTCGGGCTAAGACCGTGGTACGGTCACATGACCCGAAAGAGGACGTTCGACGTTCTGTTGCCATGGAAACATATTAAAACCTTAAAATGTACAAATAATACAAAAATATTATATAATACGTTATTTGACAATTTGTGAATTGTGACAATTTATAAACAACTTGGCAAGTACGTTTTAAACGAGCATCTTCTTAATAAAGGTAAGTTAGGCTTTTATTTTGAAAATACAAAAGGCGACGTCGGCTCGGACGAGAGGCGCTTGATTTGTTCACCGGTGTGGTCATCAGGTCAATAACATAGAAATCAAACTCAAAGATATTGTTTAACTTCGCTGTAAACAATTAAAAACGAGCAGGTGAAAATGGCTACAGTACGCAGACAAGACTTGCCTGTTTGACTTTTGATGAACATTATTGAACAATATATTTATTAAGATTCCAACTTCCGGTTTTTCTGTGTTTTTCCGTCAGGTTGTTTATCAAGTGCCAAACTAATGAAGCGGAAGTGGCCTAGTTTTTTGTCATGTCATGTTAGTTATTTTTACAACGTTTATTTAATTGTATGTAAATATATACATATGTACATCATTTTAATGTAATATAAATTACCCTAAAAGTTGCGATGCAAAAAAATAAAATCCTATGTGCTGTTCCTTTTTCTAACCGGAAGTTGGGTTGTGCTGTGGCTAAAGCTAACTTCACGGTAGAAGGTTTCGCAAGTAGGCAACAATTCCTACGGTTTTTGCTACGCTGGTGAATTTCTGACTAAATTAAAGGTAAAAGTCCGCAGCTGGGTCGATCGCTGAGCGCTTCACGTCTCTGGGAACATGACCGTGAGTTTTTAATCAGTGTTTTTCTCTTTGGTTCGTGTAAAGTTCAGTTTAGGAACGTAGCAACAGCTTTAGCCTGCATCCTAACAGCTGATATAGAGCTGGTAATTGTGTAGTAACTGTTAATGCAAGTGTTGTTATAGCCTATATTAAGATACCAGATATAGTAAGTCAATAGTTGTGCTCAGTAAGTGCTAAACAGAATCAAGCTGTTGGGTTTAAACCTGTTCCTTTCTGACAGAAACACGAGTTTCAGGTGGACATGAAGTGTGAAGGATGTTCAGGAGCTGTTACCAAAGTCCTCAACAAGCTGGGAGGTAAAACATTTAGCAGCTGATCAGGTTGGATTGACTAATAAACTGATTTCCTTCACACCATCGAACCTCAGTACACAGACTTTTGGTTAAAATACTTTCAGTAAAAACTTTAGGGAAATGTTTAGTTTTTCTTTCCCCTCATAGTCTCCTGACATTGTGCCTCAGCATTTAGTATATTCAGTACATATGAGTACCTTTTACTACTAGGGGCCGACATGAACCGTCCAGGCCCTCTAAGCTGCTCAGATACCAGACCAGAGGTCCAGGGTCCAACCTGTACCCAGGGAGTATAAAATTTGGGCAGATTGAGTATCGTGAAACCTGGCATCTCAGTTGTGTTTTTTTTTTTTTTTGACACTTTCTCTTTATTGATTATCTTCTTATTTGACATATAGAAGTAAAGAATTAAAGAGGGCAAGGAAAACTAATATATATTTACATCTGTTCCCATATTTCAGGTTACACATCATCTCGTTTCTTACACATAGTACATATTACGTAGGTGCATCAACAATCCAAATAAGAACGACTATTCTTCTGCATCCCATAGGTATCAGTTTCTAGTCTTTTAAGGCAGTGTTTTTCAACCTTTTTTGAGCCAAGGTACACTTCGTCGTTGAAAAATATCACAAGGCACGGGGGGGGTGGTGTTGTTACTAACCTAACAAGAATGACTAAAGCCTGTCACAACTTCCCTCAGAAGCCCAGACAAATCAGATGAGATGAGCTCTGAGCTCATTGACGGTTGATAAAGTTATCAGATGAATTTTGTTCAATTAAACATTTTTAAGACTAAAACACACTGATCTGTCATCAGAGGTCTGTCTCCTTTAACTCTACAGCTGTTTTCTCAGGCTCACTCTGTTTTAATAGTTTTACTGTAGAAACCTTCTCATCTCCTGACAGGAAATGACAGGAAAGGATTACATTTAGTTTACAGGTGACCTGATTAAATCATCAACTCTCTTTTTTACTATCAAATAACTTTAAACTGATTTATTTCACCTGTCAAAAAGTGATTGTAGCATCCAGTTTATCAGTAATCTGCCTTAAAATTACTTTATTTCCCTACTGTTAATTTCAATATCCACATCATAGGACTCTTTCATCATGTTTTTGTTTAATAAAACTATTTTTGGAGGAATTGAATATTAGTATTAATGTAAGTCTCTGAAAACAAAGACAAACCTCTGATACAATCATTGACAGATCAATGTGTTTTTAGTGTTGATATTGTTTGATATGTTGAATTTTAAGCTGTCAGTGATTATGCTGAGAAACACAGCTTGAGCGGCGCGCGCTGCCATATTCACGCTATTGAGAGGCGCGTGCACGCTGAGTTTCGAGGTGATCAGATGACGTCATCCATCCTTCAGGCAAAGTGAGGAGACATGGCAGAAAATAACCAACGGGCTGCTCAGACCGTCAAAAATAAACTGTTGTGCTAACTTCTAAGAGTTTTTTTTTTTTTTACGTTGACTTATTTATTTATTTAGCTGAATGCTCGGAGGATCAAAAACGATGTTGGTCCAGCCCAGTGTCAGTGGACCCGCTGATCTCCTGGTTTAATGGCGCAATCAGATCAAAGTATGAATTTAAAAACGTCTGGACCGTCGGTTCACCAGAGACCCAGTCGGCTGACGCGGAGCTTGGCCGGTGTTCTGCCCAAACTCTGCCAAGTTTTTGCCGTGGGTCCACGACTCGCTTGGCGGCGGCCCCTCCCAGCCGAACATGTCCGAACCACAGACTAGATGCGGTCCAGTTTGGGGGAGGAGGGGTTCCAGATGCCGAGCGTGTTGCGGGCCGCGGGAGCTTCTCGACGCGCGTCTCCCCCCCAGCACCGGCTCGCTGCCGGGTGCTGTCGCTGGACCCGGTCCAGGTCCTGATCTGCTGCGCGTCTGACTCTAAACAGAACCTGAGTCTGCCATTTGGTGATGACTGGCACAGACGCGCGACAATGGAATGTTATTTGTAGATAATAATTTAGTTTAAAAAAAAATTTTTTTAGACCAATAGGTGAAATTGAATAATTTCCCGCGGCACACCTGAAGATCTCCCACGGCACACTAGTGTGCCGCGGAACAGTGGTTGAAAAACACTGTTTTAAGGTATACTGCTCCCATCTTTCCCAAAGTCTCTCTCCTCTCTCCTTCTGCAGCCTCAGTGAGAAGGTCATCAGTTCCATGTGGTGAATCATATTTATAATGCCTATGACCAGCTTCCATGTAGGGTGCTTTTCTGCAGCCAACATTTAGTGATTGCCTTTTTGCATGCAACCAGAATTATTTTCAGTAAGTATGAGTCTCGTTTGTTCATATCCTCAGGGATTTTCCCAAGGTACATGGTGCTAAAGGAGAAGTCCAGAGTTCCTCCAAGCACCTCCAACACCATTTGTTTGATCTCCTCCCAGAAAGTCTTTAGCTTGGGGCATGACCAGAAGACATGGAAGCAACCTGCGGCGACCTCCCCGCACTCCCTCCAGTACGAAGCGCATGAACCACTTATGTTGGATTTCTGCTTTGGCGTAATAAAATATCTAATTAAATTCTTCCATCCAAAATCTCGCCACGTTAGAGAGTTTGTGGTAGATATCACATTCCTCCACCTCTGTGACCAAACTTCCTCAGAAATTGTTATACCTGCTTCTTTTTCCCATCGATGACTGACATATCTTGTTGAGCTCTTTTTCATAGAAATGAAACTTTGTACAATTTGCCTATGGTGCCTCTTATGCACTTCTCCTCATATGCATCCACAAATATTTGAATCACCCCACTGGCTGTATCTGCCATTCTAATTTCCCTCCAGAAAAAGCTCAGAACCTGTATGTAACGGTAGAAATCTTCCCTGCCGATCTCATAAATCCGACACATGTCCTCAAAACTGATCAGTTCCCCATGTTTGACTATCTTGCAGATTGCAGTGGTCCCATGCCTGGACCACTCTCTAAATTTATGGTCCAACCGTGCTGGAAGGAAGCCCGTGAGATACGCCGGCCAACCCAGAAATCTCACCTCCTTATAAAGACAGAATCTTTTAATCACCTCAACCCATTTTTTTTTGGGTGCACAAAAAACTGCACAAAAATGTTGCATTTGGTATACCTGTGGTAAACTCTCCAGAGACCCCAGGACAGAGGTATTGGGTAGTCCATTAAGGAAAGCTCAATGTCCTTCCATTTTGCCTCGTACCTAGGGTTACACCAGCACACTAGAGGTCTGATCTGGGCCGCCAAGTAATAATCCTCCAGGCATGGCAGGGCCATACCCCCCCCCCCTCCCCAGGCAGCTGCAATGTTGCATATCTCACTCTCGGCCTTTTATTGCTCCATATGAATCTTGAACAGTGCATGTCCCATTCCCTGAATTGTTTTGCTGGGACCTCAACAGGGAGCGCTGCAAACAAATATAATAGTTTTGGGAGAATATTTATCTTTATCGCTCTAACTCTGCTGCCCAGATCGAGGGGGAGCGGCCCCCACCTCTCCAGATCTTTACCCGGTTATAATTAACTTCATACAACAATGCCGGATCTTTTGTCAACAGGATGCCCAAATACTCCATATGTGATTGATTCCAGCAGAATCTGTATCTAGCAACCAGTCGACTTGAGGGATCAAAAAAGAATGTCAAGATTAGAGTTTTCTGAATGTTCAGTCTATAACCAGACAGTCTGCCATATTCTTCCAACATTTCCATAAGCAGTGGGATCCCCTCTTCTGGGTTTCCCAACGCTACCAACACGTCATCTGCATACAAACACATTTTATTTTCCACTTTCCCTGTTGTAACCCCCTCCAATCGGGTCTCTTCCCTGATGCATTGAGCCAATGGTTCAATAAAAAAATAAAAAAGCAGTGGGCTTAACGGGCAGCCCTGCCTACAGCCCCGTTGTAGTGTTATCTGATTTGAGAGGCTTCATTAATTTTGATCCTCGCTGTCGGAGACAAATAAATCATTCTTAAACATTGAATAAACTTATCACATAGCCCGAATCTCTTCAGTACGTTAAATAGAAATTCCCACCCAACAGTATCATATGCCTTTTTTGCATCAAGCCCAATGAGAACTGTCCCGGTTTTCTCTTTAAGTATCTGGTCAATAATACGAATGGCCCTTCTGATACTATCATGTGTTTGTCTGTTACCAATGAAGCCTGTTTGATCCTCCTCTATCAGCGTGGGCATCAATATACTTCATCTTTTAGCCAAAATCGCAGCAAATAATTTATAGTCTGTATTTAGAACGCTGATTGGTCTATATCCTTTGGGGTCCGTTTTATCTTTCCCTGCTTTTGGTGTAACAGAGATGTAGGCTTCTCGCCATGATGGTGGGAGCGTCCCCCCACTCAGAGTGTAGTTGAAAGAGGCCTTTAATAGTGGGATTAGAGGTTCCCTCATCTGTCTATACCACTCTGGTGGGAATCCATGACATCCTGGGGCTTTAAAGGTCTTAAGTTTGGAGATCCCAATGTTAATTTCTTCTGCTGATATTTCTCTAATGAGTTCTTCATTCTGCTGCTGACCTATAGATGGTAGATCTAAGCTGGACAAGAAATTCCAAATCTTATGCTCGTCTACTTTTT
This sequence comes from Callopanchax toddi, assembly GCA_006937965.1. Taxonomy (NCBI): domain Eukaryota; kingdom Metazoa; phylum Chordata; class Actinopteri; order Cyprinodontiformes; family Nothobranchiidae; genus Callopanchax; species Callopanchax toddi. The sequence continues at coordinate 374,585 of SSNR01000259.1, read as the reverse complement.
CTGGCTGCGTGTATAACTCTGAGTAGTATTCTTCAAATGCTCTCTGAATTTCTTCGAGTTTACTAGTTATTTTATTAGTTTTTTTTAAGTTGTGCACTTTATGAATAGTGTTTTCCTGTTGTTGTTTCCTAAGCCTCCACGATAGCAGCCTGGCAGCTTTGGGTCCTGCCTCATACCACCTTTGTCTATTATATTTACTTTTTTTTTTCAATTTCCTCACTTAAGATTTTGTCAATCTCCTGCTTGACCGGCCTCATCTGCTCCAATACCCAGGGGCACCTTGTAATGGCGTGCAGCTGTTCCAATTTTTTTAGATTTTCCTGCAAATTTGCTAGCTTCTTTGCTTTCGGCATCTCAGTTTTTCATCACATTTCTGTTTTTACAGAAGTCGACTCTATAGCTGCATTTAGAGACGACCTTTCAATGAAAACGTGTCCAAAAACAGCTTGAAATATGTGAACACCTTTAAAACCCTTTTTTGGTTTGAACACCTAGGAAGTGTATTACATTCACCCGAGAGGGAAAAAAAGCTCTGTTTTTCTGAGTTAATGAGATACTAATGGCCTAAAGAATCCCTCAGCATGTTCTAGTAGGAACTCAACCCCTAACCCGTTGGTTGAGTTGAATTCACTTTGACTTTTTCTGGATTGAGAACTGGTAACTAATCTAGTCTATGAGCTAGGGCTGGGCGATATACCGAAAATTTATCGTTACCGAAATTTATGACTCTAACCGACGTCATTTTGCCCATGTCGGTAAATTCGGTATTTAAAAAAAAAAGAAAAGGCATGTACAGGTTGGCGCTGCTCATGTCCCTTTAAGACGCACTACGTTCGAAGTTCGAAGGGGTGGAGTCACGTGACTCCACTCCATCCAGTCCGTAAAGAAGAGGTGCCTTGTTTCGGTTCCTGTCCGTCATTAATGAGAACTTGTGAGACAGCGATTCAACCTGATAAGCTGTCGCTGATGCTGCGCGCGTCACCTGCCTGAGGCATGTTGTGTGCGTGTTTCGGACGTGCTGCGTGCTATGCGTGTTGCTGTCGCTGCGTGTTGCTGTCGCTGCGTGTTGCTGTCGCTGCGTGTTGCTGTCGCTGCGTGTTGCTGTTGCTGCGTGTTGCTGTCGCTGCGTGTTGCTGTCGCTGCGTGCGTCGGAGCCTCCGACTCGGGAGGGGCTCACCTGTACCGCAGCTGAACGGAGTGCGCCGTGTGTCAGAGAGGAGCAGCTGAGTGCGTGTGTGTGCGTGCTTGTGTGTGTGTGCGTGCCCGCGTCGCATCATTAGAACCGGGACCGAGTGCTGCTGCCACTCAACAGAGTAGGCGATCCAGCTGGATTACGGAGGCTGGGTCAGCGGACCAGCAGGTCTAGTAGCAGTTGGGGGGGTGAGGGGAGCTTATAGACTCATCCACTGAGTCCACCCCCCCCACCCCCCGTGTGGTTCTTTACTGTGATTTGCCGAATAGACGGAGATATTTAGTGTATGTCTTTGTCCACTGTTTTACATGAGTTTAATAAATAGTTATTTTATGTGGAAACACGTCTGTCTGCTGCTTCTGTAGAGGAGCCTTTTTAGGGGACATTAAACCTCCTGTAGCTTCAGCTCTAAAGGTCAGATAAAGAGAAGAGAGGTGAGGAGGGGAAAGAAAAAATGAGCAGCAGGTAGGGGAGGAAAAAATCTGAGAGAGAAGAAATAAAACCTGTTCTCCTCATCATAGTGATTCCAGAGGACAAAGTCAGGAGGACAAGGAGTGGTTAGAGTTTTTGCATCATTTATAAAACACTCAGCAGTTGATTAAAGGTTTTCTTAATGAAGAATTTTGCAAAGAAAAGAAATGTGACTTCAGTCATTTGGGAACACTTTGGATTCAGCAAAGATGATGTTGAGCAAAAAAAAGTCAAATGTAAGCTTTGCAAAAAGTTACATATTGTCTCCTTTACTTTTTATTTTGCCCAGTTAATCTTAACCACTAAAAGTACTTAGTATTTTCTTCATATTTTGTCAGTGTCATTTTGCAGTCCTTTAAAGTGGCAATAACATGATTGCAATCAAAAGGTTTAGGGGGGAAATTACTATCAATACAACTCCAGAGGAAATATGCTGCCTGCCACAGCCCCATCCAATGAAAAATGTTATTTTTGGTAATTGGGGTAGTTATCGTCCATTTATCGTTATCGAGGTTAACTGGTCAATTTATCGTGATAATGATTTTAGGCCATATCGCCCAGCCCTACTATGAGCTCTGTACTGTAGATGTGTGTCGATCAGAGCAGACAGCTGAGGACCTGCTCCTGTTCAGACTGCCTGGGCGACATAAAACACTGGATGGACACCAACTTTCTAAAACTGAACTCATCATCACTGGTCCCAAATCCCTCTTATCCTCTGCTCAAAACATCTCCCTCCTAATCGACGGTCACACAGTCACACCCTCCTCTACAGTTCGCAACCTTGGCGTCATCTTTGACTCCTCCCTCTCCTTCAAGTCTCACATCAATAACATCACCAGGACATCGTTCTTCCACCTCCGTAACATCGCCCGTCTCCACCCATCCCTCTCTCACTCCACTGCTCAAATACTCATCTCTGCCTTCATTACCTCCAGACTGGACTACTGTAACAGCATCCTCTACGACTTCCTTCCACGGCCTTACACAAACTACAGTACATCCAAAACTCAGCAGCACGTCTACTCACCCACACCCGCTCCAGAGACACATAACTTCTGTCCTCAAACAACTCCACTGGCTCCCAGTTCAACACCGGATTCATTACAAACTGCTCCTCATCACCTACAAATCCCTCAATAACCTGGCTCCCCCTTATCTCACTGAACTTCTCCATCGTCGTTCTCCTACCGTCACCTCCGCTCTGCTGACTCCAGTCTCCTCTCGCCAACAAGAACTAAACATCGCACCTAGGGGGTTCGAGCATTTGCCGCTGCGGCCCCAACCCTTTGGAACTCTCTCCCACAAAACATCAGGATTGCTGACTCTCTCTCCACTTTCAAGTCACTGCTCAAAACCCACCTATTTAAACAGGCTTTCCCTTCATCATCATCCTCACCAGCACCCATTAATCAGCTTACCGTCAGTGTTCTTAGATCGTGTGTGTTTATTAATTCTGTGTTCATTGCTCTGTTTGTAAAGCGTCTTTGAGTGTCCGAAAAAGCGCTATATAAGTTTGACGTATGATTATTATTATTATCAGGTCTTCTGGACGTTCTCCAGGATCAGCTGACTAAATGTGGGATTAGAGGTTGATGCATGTGAAAGGCCTTCAGTCTGACTACGTGGTGACACAGGAAACAATCAGAAGATTAACAGGTCTAGACCCTTATGGAGGTCTGGGTCACTTTACGCTGTTATTTTCTTGTTAATTCAGAAAAACAGAACTTTTTTATTTTTTGGGGTGAATGCAATACGCTTCCATAGAACACCTTGGATTTATTATTTATTTTATCATTTATTATTTGTAAAAGAAACACTTTGCTTTCCTTTTCCTGAAAAGTGACATTTTTGGAGATGCAAGGTTTTGGCTCAACAACGATGTGTGGTCAGTCAGTTTACGGCTCACTGATTCTGAAGTGGATCGTAGAGGCTGGAGTCTTTCCAACCGCTCGCCATGTGAGTGTGTTACTAACTCATACTGTAGTAGAGCAGCTAAAACCACAGTGAGTCTTCAGCAAGTAAAACGTTTAAGGCTGTTTCCATCACATGACTTCAGGCTGGGAGTTTTGAGTCAGCTGGTAAATCACATGATCTGATAGTGGGTTTATGAAGTTTACTTTCGTTTTACTGTCAGGTAAAGTTTGACCTCAGCTGTTTGAGTTGTTTTCCATCTGAACTTTGAGATTATCGAACTGAGGACATCTCCCTTCAGGTCGTTCTCGACTGTGTGGAATACTAACTTCTACTAAGAGTCTTAACTTTGTTTCAGAATCCAAACTCTTCATATGTCACATGTTGCTGTGAGTCATGTGATCATTTGGTTGATTCTGGTAGTCTGATCTTCCCTCTTTGTGTTTTCTTCTCTTAGATGTAAAGTTTGAGATTGACCTGCCAAATAATCTGGTGTGGATTGAGTCTGATAAGGACGTGAGTGTTCTGGAAGACACGCTGAAGAAAACGGGAAAGGCGGTCACGTACAAAGGCACTAAATGAAGAATCCTGCTCATGTCCAGCAGGTGACACAGTCGTGGTCAAAGTCCCGTTTGATTTTCACGCTAGGTGAACGTATAGGATTATGTTGAAGCTTCCTGCTTCACTCTTTTTGTTTTAAACAACAGTTTGTCAGTAAATGAGAAAAACAAGAGTTTAAATAGTTTTTACAGCTAATTTCATTAAAAATGAGAGCATCTGTTACTGATTTGATGAAATTTCTTTTAGAAAATCTTTGCTGCTTCGTTGAACTGGAACTGGAAGAATCCAGGAGAAGGTGCCAACCCCATCAGCTGACATGGACTGACACACCCCTCAGAGGCAGACCTGATCAGGATATATGTTCTCTCTATTATTATATAATAATTATTAATAGATTTAAGCATGCTCTCTCACCATTTTATAGATTCAGCTTAGCGTTGATACATTTAAGTAAAACCAATCCACTCATCTTTTACATTTACCATCATGTTTTCATCATTTAGATTAGATCTTCTTTTTATGAGAAATAATGAGCAAAGTTTTTATACATGAAATTAAAACTTCAGGAAGTTACAGTCTTAAAGATCTAGTAATAAAAATGTCTACAAGATTTCCCTTAAAGCTGCAGAATAATTCTGTTTACCTTCATCAGGATTACATGTTTTCCCTCTAGTTTAATAAAACCTACCTGAGTTTAGTTTAATAAAACCTACCTGAGTCTAGTTTAATAAAACCTACCTGAGTTTAGTTTAATAAAACCTACATGAGTCTAGTTTAATAAAACACACCTGAGTTTAGTTTAATAAAACCTACCTGAGTCTAGTTTAATAAAACCTACCTGAGTTTAGTTTAATAAAACCTACCTGAGTTTAGTTTAATAAAACCTTCATGAGTCTAGTTTAATAAAACACACCTGAGTTTAGTTTAATAAAACCTACATGAGTCTAGTTTAATAAAACACACCTGAGTTTAGTTTAATAAAACCTACATGAGTCTAGTTTAATAAAACACACCTGAGTGTGGTTTAATAAAACCTTCATGAGTCTAGTTTAATAAAACACACCTGAGTTTAGTTTAATAAAACCTTCATGAGTCTAGTTTAATAAAACACACCTGAGTCTAGTTTAATAAAACACACCTGAGTCTAGTTTAATAAAACACACCTGAGTCTAGTTTAATAAAACACACCTGAGTCTAGTTTAATAAAACACACCTGAGTCTAGTTTAATAAAACACACCTGAGTCTAGTTTAATAAAACCTTCATGAGTCTAGTTTAATAAAACACACCTGAGTTTAGTTTAATAAAACCTTCATGAGTCTAGTTTAATAAAAACTACCTGATTCTAGTTTAATAAAACACACCTGAGTCTAGTTTAATAAAACCTTCATGAGTCTAGTTTAATAAAACCTACCTGATTCTAGTTTAATAAAACACACCTGAGTGTAGTTTAATAAAACCTTCATGGGTCTAGTTTAATAAAACACACCTAAGTCTAGTTTAATAAAACACACCTGAGTTTAGTTTAATAAAACCTACATGAGTCTAGTTTAATAAAACCTACNAATATTCTTAGACAGGGCTGTACAGTGTGACATATTATGGAGGACCGATCCTGCCATATTTAGAAATACACATAGAAATAAATAACTGTCTCAATAAAGTAAATTATCTTTTAAATATTGTCTAAAATATAAAAATGAGACTTTAACATTTTATTTCATCATAACGCGTGACATGAATTAATATATATTTATCATTTTCAACAATATTAATTTAACATTGTTATCATTATCTAATTTTCCATTTTATTTGCAATATAATTTTCCTTTGTTTTAATTATTTAATCATATTTTTATATTCTGCATTTATTTAATGCTATTTTTTTATTTCTTAATATATTTTTTATTATTTTTTTACTCATTCTTTATTTATTTGTCCATTTAAAAAATTTCAGTAATTTCTGTTTTTTTTAAATCACACATTGATTTATTTTCTTCTCCTGATTTTCCTCCTAGCATTTTTTTCACTCCACTTTTCTCTTTTTTCTATTTATTTGCACATTTCTGTATTTCTTTTCTTCATGTCTGCTTTTCTTTTCTTTCTGACTCCTTGTAACACATAAATTGAGAAAAGGGGGAAGGGGAGGGGAGGGGAGCCGCGGCATCAGAGTCAGCTTCTCCTATTGGACAATGTCAAGATCCACGCTCTGCGTGCTGAGATCGATTATGCAGGTCTTGCTTCCCGGCCCGCTTGTGGTAACTGGCTGTGTTCGAAATGTCCACTCGTTCACTCACTCACTACATTTCCATCCATCCATCCAGTTTCTCTAACAGCTTCATCCTCCACAGAGGGTCGCGGGGGAGCTGGTGCCTATCTTCAGCGGTCATGGGGCGAGAGGCGGGGGACACCCTGGACGGGTCGCCAGTCCATCACAGGGCTCACTACATTTCGTCCCCTAGTCCAGTATATATGGGTTAGGGGACTGCCCCGTGTTCGGCGTTTCGAACATATCATCTATAACACCCATAGACATATATAATGATATTTTACTTATAATTATACATGTCTATGTATAACACCACTCAAAAGCAGCAGCGTCATCAATTCGCGCCGGACCCCGAGAGACGTGTCGCACAAACAAAGGCAGGAATCACGTCAGAACAACCGGTGATGAAAACGGCAGCTTGTTTCTTTGTTTTAGCTGAAAAGAAGTTGGATATTATTTTCTCATTTCGGATTTGAAATAAAACCTGTTTTTTTACCCGTAGCTGTTTTCTTAGCATGTTTTTCCCCCAATTCAAGCGCTGACTGTTGCTAGAACTTTCATCAAGGCTGGATTAATATGGTTTGTCCGTCACGAGCAACATTAACACAACTGTCAGCTCACATGCACTTTTACAATTTAGCTACAGTATAGCAGCTTCAGCATGACATTTTTTCAAAGTTTGAAGTTAAAAAATGGCCGTGGCAGTTTTAAAAATGTTTTCTATATTCTCGTCCTGAGACTAGAGCTGCTTATAGGTTGAGATGTGAGAAACAGTTCTCACCAGTCTGACAACACACACACACATACATAGGCCTATTTATATACGTGTGTGTGTATATTATGGTGACATATTTGGTTAAAATGTCAATTAGTAGCTATAATATTATTAAACCATGTTCACATTTAATTAAGAACTGGTACATTTTAATTATTTAATTTTACCTGTCAGGAAATATGTTTTTCATTCTAATTATAGGATCTTAGGCCTAGATGTCAAAACACCATTTTAATCAAATGTTTGAAACAATAGAGTTCATCCATCCATCCATCTTCTGTAGCCACTTCTTCCTCCACAGAGGGTCGCGGGGGAGCTGGTGCCTATCTCCAGCGGTCAAGGGGCGAGAGGCGGGGGACACCCTGGACGCGCCGCCAGTCCATCGCAGGGCACAATAGAGTTCATATAAATGTTAATAAAGCAAAGAAATGATAATGACACAGAAGAGAAGTTCTTTTTATTTTTACCAGACTTTCTATTACAGAGCAGAGTAGGGCTGGGCGATATACCGAAAAGTTATCGTTACCAAAATTTATGACTCTAACCGACGTCATTTTGCCCATGTCGGTAAATTCGGTATTTAAAAAAAAGAAAAGGCATGTGCAGGTTGGCGCTGCTCATGTCCCTTTAAGACGCACTACGTTTGAAGTTCAAAGGGGTGGAGTCACGTGACTCCACTCACCCAGTCCGTAAAGAAGAGGGCCACGGTGCCTTGTTTTGGTTCCTGTCCGTCATTAATGAGAACTTGTGAGACAGCGATTCAACCTGATAGGCTGTAGCTGATGCTGCGTCACCTGCCTGAGGCATGTTGTCTGCGTGTTTCAGACGCGCTACAATTGTATGTGTGTTGCTGTCGCTGCGTGCGTCGGAGCCTCCGACTCGGGAGGGGCTCACCTGTACAGTTGGGGGGTGAGGGGAGCTTATTGGCTCATCCACTGAGTCTCCCCCCGCCGTGTGGTTCTTTATTGTGATTGGCTGAATAGACAGAGATATTTAGTGTATGTCTTTGTCCACTGTTTTACATGAGTTTAATAAATAGTTATTTTATGTGGAAACACGTCTGTCTGCTGCTTCTGTAGAGGAGCCTTTTTAGGGGACATTAAACCTCCTGTAGCTTCAGCTCTAAAGGTCAGATAAAGAGAAGAGAGGTGAGAAGGGGAAAGGAAAAATGAGCAGCAGGTAGGGGAGGAGATAATCTGAGAGAGAAGAAATAAAACCTGTTCTCCTCATCATAGTGATTCCAGAGGACAAAGTCAGGAGGACAAGGAGCTGGTTAGAGTTGTTGCATCATTTATAAAACACTCAGCAGTTGGTTAAAGGTTTTCATATTGAAGAATTTTGTAAAGAAAAGAAATGCGACTTCAGTCATTTGGGAAAACTTTGGATTCAGCAAAGATGATGTTGAGCAAAAAAAAGTCAAATGTAAGCTTTGCAAAAAGTTACATATTGTCTCCTTTACTTTTTATTTTTCCCAGTTAATAAACCTTAACCACTAAAAGTACTTACTATTTTCTTCATTGTTGTCAGTGTCATGTTACAGTCCTTTAAAGTGGCAATAACATGACTGCAATCAAAAGGTTTAGGGGAAAATTACTATCAATACAACTCCGGAGGAAATATGCTGCCTGCCACAGCCCCATCCAATGAAAAGTGTTATTTTTGGTAATTGGGGTAGTTATCGTTATC
>SSNR01000259.1:354035-365342 GCA_006937965.1 Callopanchax toddi | reverse complement strand
TTTGGTTTAATAAAACCTTCATGAGTCTAGTTTAATAAAACACACCTGAGTCTAGTTTAATAAAACCTACATGAGTCTAGTTTAATAAAACACACCTGAGTTTAGTTTAATAAAACCTTCATGAGTCTAGTTTAATAAAACACACCTGAGTCTAGTTTAATAAAAACTACCTGATTCTAGTTTAATAAAACACACCTGAGTCTAGTTTAATAAAACCTTCATGAGTCTAGTTTAATAAAACACACCTGAGTTTAGTTTAATAAAACCTTCATGAGTCTAGTTTAATAAAAACTACCTGATTCTAGTTTAATTAAACACACCTGAGTCTAGTTTAATAGAACCTTCATGAGTCTAGTTTAATAAAACCTACATGAGTCTAGTTTAATAAAACACACCTGAGTCTGGTTTAATAAAACCTTCATGAGTCTAGTTTAATAAAACACACCTGAGTCTAGTTTAATAAAAACTACCTGATTCTAGTTTAATAAAACACACCTGAGTCTAGTTTAATAAAACCTTCATGAGTCTAGTTTAATAAAACACACCTGAGTCTAGTTTAATAAAACCTTCATGGGTCTAGTTTAATAAAACACACCTGAGTTTAGTTTAATAAAACCTTCATGAGTCTAGTTTAATAAAACACACCTGAGTTTAGTTTAATAAAACCTTCATGAGTCTAGTTTAATAAAACACACCTGAGTGTAGTTTAATAAAACTTTCATGAGTCTAGTTTAATAAAACCTTCATGAGTCTAGTTTAATAAAACCTTCATGAGTCTAGTTTAATAAAACCTTCATGAGTCTAGTTTAATAAAACCTTCATGAGTCTAGTTTAATAAAAACTACCTGATTCTAGTTTAATAAAACACACCTGAGTGTAGTTTAATAAAACCTACCTGAGTTTAGTTTAATAAAACCTTCATGAGTCTAGTTTAATAAAAACTACCTGATTCTAGTTTAATAAAACACACCTGAGTGTAGTTTAATAAAACCTTCATGGGTCTAGTTTAATAAAACACACCTAAGTCTAGTTTAATAAAACACACCTGAGTTTAGTTTAATAAAACCTACATGAGTCTAGTTTAATAAAACCTACCTGAGTTTAGTTTAATAAAACCTACCTGAGTTTAGTTTAATAAAACCTACATGAGTCTAGTTTAATAAAACACACCTGAGTTTAGTTTAATAAAACCTACATGAGTCTAGTTTAATAAAACACACTCAGGTGTGTTTTATTAAACTAGACTCATGTAGGTTTTATTAAACTAGACTCATGTAGGTTTTAGTTTAATAAAACCTACATGAGTCTAGTTTAATAAAACACACCTGAGTGTAGTTTAATAAAACCTTCATGAGTCTAGTTTAATAAAAACTACCTGATTCTAGTTTAATAAAACACACCTGAGTCTAGTTTAATAGAACCTTCATGAGTCTAGTTTAATAAAACACACCTGAGTTTAGTTTAATAAAACACACCTGAGTCTAGTTTAATAAAACACACCTGAGTCTAGTTTAATAAAACACACCTGAGTCTAGTTTAATAAAACACACCTGAGTCTAGTTTAATAAAACACACCTGAGTCTAGTTTAATAAAACACACCTGAGTCTAGTTTAATTAAACCTTCATGAGTCTAGTTTAATTAAACCTTCATGAGTCTAGTTTAATTAAACCTTCATGAGTCTAGTTTAATAAAACACACCTGAGTCTAGTTTAATAAAACACACCTGAGTCTAGTTTAATTAAACCTTCATGAGTCTAGTTTAATTAAACCTTCATGAGTCTAGTTTAATAAAACACACCTGAGTCTAGTTTAATAAAACACACCTGAGTCTAGTTTAATTAAACCTTCATGAGTCTAGTTTAATAAAACACACCTGAGTCTAGTTTAATTAAACCTTCATGAGTCTAGTTTAATAAAACACACCTGAGTCTAGTTTAATTAAACCTTCATGAGTCTAGTTTAATAAAACACACCTGAGTCTAGTTTAATAAAACACACCTGAGTGTAGTTTAATAAAATCTACACGAGTCTAGTTTAATAAAACACACCAGAGTCTAGTTTAATTAAACCTACATCATGAGTTTATCTAAACTTCTCTTTGACCCTTTAGGCTTCCTGTTTACCGTCTGAGGGGAAACTCACTGCCGGTCTTGTCTTTAGGGACCATCTGCTGAAATACATTCATAAAGCACTTTACAGCTACAGTAATCCACCCAAACCCAGCGTTGTCATAGAAACAGCGTTCACCCTGTTGTGCTGGTTTACTGAGGCAGCACCTGGGTTTTGTTTTTAGTCATTTAGAGAAAAAGAGCCTCGTCTTTCTCCATGGCTGTTTACGGTCACTACATTTCTATACATGATGATGATGATACACACTGAGAAAATAAAATCAGTTCAACCTCATCCCTCACTGGTCATTGCTTGTATTTAGCTTCAGGAAAAGGACACAGGGTGTATTTTACTCAGAAATGATGAGGTTTCCACAGGATTCACAGAAGATAAGGATCAGTGCAATCACAAAGACTCAGTGAAGTCAATAATACAGATATTTAGTCTTATAATGGAAACACATGACGTTAAATCCAGATGAACGAGGGAGCAGTAATGACACGATGTAATCAACCTCTGATACAGTAAAGATGAAGAACTCAGAAAGTCTGATGCAGATTTCTTATTTAACTGAGTCCAATTTTAAGTTCATATTCTTTAAACTTCATATCAACCAACATTTGGCAAAGGGAACAAAATAAAAGGAGCATGCAGCTAAGCAACATTTCAATTCAATTTCAATCTAATAAGTTTATTTCACTCAAAAAATTCAATATACAAACATCAAATCAAAATACCAACCAGAATACAAATCATTTGAGTGAAAAAGGAGGAAGAAGAAAAAATCTTATATAACCTACCCCTTCAACTAAAGACAAAATAAATTACAAAATGGCCGTATACACAAAAAGTAAACAGCTTTTTCTTCACAAACAATACCAGAACTAAAACATATCAATCCTCTATCATTAACTCACAAGATCATAGGATTTTAGCATTTTTTCTTTATACATTTTTTTTTAAATTGATCAGAAATTGCACATTTTTTTTAAATCATCATCCAGGTTATTCCATAATTTTACACCATATATTGAAATGCACATTTGCTTTAAAGCGGCTCTCTGGAGCATTTTTCTCTGTATCAAAGTTTTCTAAATGTTCTAAATGATATTTCAGGTCTAAACTATGATCTATGGGTTGAGTTCCACAACATCTGTCATTCTGATGAAGACCCTCCTTCCTCCTAGAGACCCCTTTCCATTTTTTCTTGCCGCCGACATTTTTCAGCCAATGAAATTCAAATGTCTGCATTCTCTCAACCAGGGGCGTGGCTACGGGTGGGCCTGGGCGGGCCTGGGCCCACCCACTGTGTACCTGGGCCCACCCAATCAAATGGCTTCCTCAACAAAATTATATATAATTGTTTTATTTTTGAGGGATTTCATTTAAGTCATCATGAAATGAAATAAAACAGAGTAAATTTAACATCAACAGCATGAATGTGTTGTGGTGATTTCATAACTATGACATCATTTGTAAGTCTTGCTCTCATTGGCTATTTTGAATCATTTCGGAACTCTCCAAGCTATACGATAACAGCGCAACTATGCTGCTGTGACTTGTAGTGTCAATCAAAGCATTTAAGAAATGGCAAAACAAATCTTCATTTCAAAATGTTTCAAAAAGCAAAAAGTGGAGGACCTGTCCTGTGTTACAGCTTTAATTTGCTTTGGAATTTAGATGTTTTGTTCAAAGATCTTTCTGTTGGTTTCTGACGGTGGTTCCTCTCTTTTGCAGTTCACATTTTGCAGCCTTGTACTTTCACGGAATGTTTTGTGCAACTTTGCATGCTTTAAACTTTTTTTACAGCGCAGTGTTCATGCGTCCTGACGATCTCCTCCATGGAGTGGAGCACAGTGCGTCCTGACGATCTCCTCCATGGAGCGGAGCGCAGTGCGTCCTGACTCCCTTTTGCGCGCTGACCAAGAGTCTGGATGAGTAGCGCCCTTATGCTCCTTCCCTTTACGAGCTTCTTTTCTGCAGCAAGGTGGGAATGAAAATCTACACTTTTACAGGTAGAAAAGATGTTTTTAACTGAATTGACAGACTGCAGAATCAGAACCATGGAGCAGCATGATGTCTCCAAACGGTGCGCTCTCCGCTTCTCTCTTTTTCCTCTCTCTCTCTCTCTCTCTCTCTCTCTCTCTCTGTCCGACCTGAAATAATTAACGTATTGGTATGAAGGTATATGCCTGACATTAATCAGAGAGCACAGATTAATCGGGCTGAAATTGAGACCTCTAGTGATAAACACAGAGCAGCTTTCAGCATCAGCTGTGTGTTGTTTTACTGGAGCGAGCAGGTGTCCGTCAGACGCGATCAGAAACATCAATGAAGTTATTTATTCTGCCGTTCTGATGGTCAGGTTGTGTTTAAACGAGATCAGTGTTATAATGTTAACGCCTGTCTGAGAAAAGTGTATAAAGTTTGTAGTGAGGGGTTTTACAGGCTTAAAACTTCTGGAATTATTGTAAAAATATAAAACTGATTCTTGGCGGATTTCACCGCAATTGCGAGTTATTTTTAGAACGTAACTCCCAGAATAAAGGAGGGATCACTGTATAGACACATTTGCTTAAACAAAAGTGACATTTACAAATACACTTATTTTCAATTACATTTTTGGGCCCACCCATTTTTTATTAGGCCCGGCCGAAAATCTATTTCTGGCTACGCTACTGCTCTCAACATGCACGCGCATCGACCAAACCTGTACCAGTAGGGGGCGCTGTCGTACAGGACGCTCCGTGTGTTTCTCTGTTTACCGTCTCAGCCTCACGGCTCATTTCTACTAAAATCCTACCCATTCTCCAGCTAAAGACGGATTTATTTTTATTTTTAAACCTTTCACCTCACAGAATGGCAAGGCTTGACAGGGTTACGCGTTTATTTTGGTCAGAAAGTTCATCCAGGGCCGAGTCAAGTTCAGCTTCAGAGTCCAGCAGCAGCTCTCTGCTAACAGAGCTAATATCAGAAGCAGCAGGGACAGAGAGGGCTCTTCAGACCCTCGTAGTGTTGTTGGAATAAGATTGTGAACTGTGAGTGATTAAACCCTACACATTGAGCGGTACAGTTCATGTCCGAAGTATATGCGCCACGTGCACGCGCGCACACGCGACCGGACGCGCGTGTCGAGATGTTTTGAGGAGGAGCCTTTGGACACTAGATTCAAAAACTGCTCTCCTGATGAAATCCTCCGGAGTGCTGCTTTAATGTAGTACAAACAAATATTCTTTTAAACTCAGATTTCTTTCTACTTTTTTCATTATTTGTGATCAAAACAAAAAACTTCTGTAACTGTGTTGGCAGTGACTTATTTCTAGCCTTGAACATAATTAGTAAAGTTTTCAAATTAACCAAATCTCTGAATTTTATCATTTTTGACTGAACAAACAATCTGTTAGTACGTTCTCTTGGATGGACTTTATGTAAAATTCTCAAAGCTTTCTTCTGTAACAGAAACAAAGGATTAGTATTTGTTTTATATGTGTTGCCCCAAACCTCTATACAATAAGTCAGATATGGAACAATAAAGGAGTGATATCATGTCTGAAGTGTTGATGTTTCTACAACACTTTTTACTTTGTTTAAAAGTCCAATACTTTTAGAAAGTTTTATATATTTTATGTGAGATTTCCAGTTAAGTTTATGTTCCAAGACGACCCCTAAGAATCTGACTTCATTTACTCTTTCAACTAAAGTACCGTCAATAGACAACGTGACTGAGTCATCAATCTGTTACCAAAAACCATGAATTTGGTTTTATTCCAATTGAGAAATAATTTATTGTCTTTGAACCACTTCTTGAGTTTAGACATCTCACAAACCATATTTTCTAAAATTGTTTTTAAGTCATTCCCAGAACAAAATATTTTTGTATCATCAGCAAACAATATGAACTGTAATACTTTGGACACATCACAAATGTCATTAATATACAAAATAAACAGCTTAGGACCCAACACTGACCCCTGTGGGACTCCATGAGTAATCTCTAGAGAATCTGAAATTTCATCATCCAACTGTACAAATTGATTTCTTTTATTCAAATAACTACTTAACCAGTCATGAGCTGTCCCTCGTATCCCATAATCCTTCAACTTAGAAAGTAACAAACTGTGATCGATGGGATCAGATGCTTTTTTTAAATCAATAAACAAACCCACTGTGTATTGTTTCCTTTCTATTGCTGATGTAAGTTCTTCATTTAATCCTAGTAATGCCAGGATGTAGATTGATGTGAAGGAAATCCGTACTGACTCTCACTCAGCAGGTTCTTCTTCTCAATAAAGCGTCTAGTTTTTGAACAAACCATTTCTCTAGCACTTTAGAAAACTGTGGAAGCACTGAGATCGGTCTGTAGTTATCAAAACTACGTCTATCATCGTTTTTAAATATTGGAATTACTTTAGCAGTTTTCATTTTTTCACTGTCAATGGATGTTTTATTTTTACTTTTCTTTACTATCGTCAAGACTTCATTTTCACTTACATCCCCTAAAAACAGAGACTGTAGAATTCTACTCCCTCCTTGTATTTTTCCACCCTCATTAGTTTGTGTTTCCACAGATTTGGCCAGACTTGGTCCTATGTTTACAAAAAATGAATTAAATTCATTCACCACCTCACTTTTATCCCTCAAGATCTTCTTTCCTTTAGTAAAGAAATCTGGGAGACCCGGGTCTCAACATGCCCATTATCAATCATTTAAATCCTCTTAAATGATTTTGTTAAGATATTTGTTCATGTGAACAAAGGTGTGTCAGTACAGCACTTTAGCCACCAGGAGACGCTGTCTATCCTTTAGTTATAGCTTTTCCTTTGCAAACAAACCAGATTTATCTTTATTTATTAATAAATCCCTGTAAACCACAAGGGAAGCTTCTTTCCCTTTTAATCCCCTTTTTTCCCCCTCTTTTCTTTCTCCCCTTAACAGATTATACCATTCCCGCCCAATCCGACCCTTTAAACATTTAGTAGCAGATACAGAACTAACATGTATACAGTATAGTGGATAGTACCCTAGTGAACCAGGTGCTTTAAAAAAGAAAGTAATTTACTATTTAACGTATACCTGCTATTGGATTATCAGACAAATACACCCATACACAGACATACAACCATACACATGCACACATCTAGAGCGGGAAAAAAAAAGGGTAAGAGCCGGGCACCCAGCCGTGGGCCAAGGGAGGTATCTATTTATCTTCCAGTGTCATCAGAGCTCGTATATATTCTAGTGTTGAGTTCCAAATTATCTCAAAAGTCTCAGGAGATCCTCTTACGTTATATTTAATTTTTTCTAAGTTAATGAACATCATAAGATCCCTGAGCCATGCAGAAGCTGTGGGGGCAAGCGGTGATTTCCAACCTAGTAATATTCTTCACCACGCTAGTAAAGTTCTAAAGGCAACAACATCTCGTAGACTTTCTGAAGTTGTCACGGTTTGGCAGTAACCCAAAAACCCCAGTCATCACATTCGGCACCAGTGTGAGATTGAGAAACTGGGACATTTGGTTAAAAAGATTTTTCCAGTAATCATGAAGGCGAGGACATGACCAAAACATATGTGTCATGTTTGCAGGAGATGAGTTACATCTGTTACATGTATCACTAATACTAGCATATATTTTGTAAAGTTTAGAGTTGGTAAAATAAATACGATGAATTACTTTAAATTGTATTAAGCTCAATCTCACACAAGATGTGCTCCCATCTCCTCTGGTGAGTGCCTCCTGCCACCCATCATCAGTCAGCGGACTTCCCAATCCCATCCAGATTCAAATGTGTACCAGAATAAACCATACTGTGAATGCTGAATGGAAGGAACGACTGATACACGGATTTAAAGGGGAGTTTTTCTGCTAAACCAATTAGCATTCACAGTATTTAACAGACAGTGTTCATTTCCCTGAATTAAAGTTTCTTCATGTGGATTTCAGAACTGCAGGCTTTAAATGTCTTTTGGGCCGTTCAACAGTTTAACAGTCGAGTCATTTCATAGAGTTTGAAGCTGTTTTTAGATCTAAACATATCTGACTCTATCACTTTTAACTGGAGAATTTTAAAACATTTTCTTCAACAATTTGTTTATTTAGGGAGATTTCTAACTTTTTGAACAAATCTGCTAAGTACAAAAGCATCCTGCAGCCATAAAATCCACACCTGGTGATTTTATAGACCCTGTATAAGAGTGTCAGGTGACATCCACAGTATTTTGAGTCCAGGTGAAACCTGATGCAGCTGATGTGTAGCTGCTGCAGAGGGAAACTCCGAGTGCCTGCTGGCCTCAGTCTGAACCAAACACTGAGGTGAACAGAGACTCGTTGTGTTCAACACAAACCCCACAGATAACAGGGTGACTGTCACTGGGATCCTCATGTTACTCAGCAGCTTTAGGCTTCGTTGGTCTGATGGAGTTTAACACTACAGATTTTAGTCTCACTCTCTAAAATGACAATTATTATGTTCCTGCAGGCACAAGAGTCAGAAAACTCTCTACTGTTCAAAGAGTGATGCAGAGCCGATCCTGGAGGAATATTCCGACTGTGTTATGGATGTTTCATGCTGGGACATAAACACTCAGAGTGGTGAATATTATTCATTTCACAGACAGTTTGAGTTCTTGTCTGAGCATAAAGAGAATCTGATCCTCCTCTACATCCAAACACTTTTTCATAAATCAAAATAAAACTTTACGAAATGTGACCATAAGTAGCGTCATGTGTTTTGCTTTATCTGAAAACCGGTGGTTGTTTCATTCCTGGAGGAGATGCTGTGATGTTCATCTCCGTCCACATTCAGCCTCGTGGAGCAGCTTTAGATCCATAATTCAGTCAAAAATCATCAGAGCAGTCGGTCAGCTCTTCTGTCAGACAACCTGCTGTTACAGCTGAACAAACAAACAATGATGATGTCATTGTGTTGGTGCTGATGGACAACACTCTGTTTTTATGAAAAAGGCAGAAGCCAGTGTTTCAGAGGATTAACACTAAAAGATTAGTGGATTTTAATATATACTGCAGCCTGCCACTAGAGGGCACATCAGTGACATCATCAGAGGGCATGGCCCCTGGGCCGTTTGGGGCCCCTGGGCCGTGTGAGGCCCCTGTGCTGTTTGGGGCCCCTGGGCCGTGTGGGGCCCCTGGGCCGTTTGGGGCCCCTGGGCTGTGTGAGGCCCCTGCGCCGTTTGGGGCCCTTGGGCCGTGTGGGGCCCCTGGGCCGTTTGGGGCCCCTGGGCCGTGTGGGGCCCCTGGGCCGTGTGAGGCCCCTGGGCCGTTTGGGGCCCCTGGGCCGTGTGAGGCCCCTGGGCTGTTTGGGGCCCCTGGGCCGTTTGGGGCCCCTGGGCTGTGTGAGGCCCCTGGGCCGTTTGGGGCCCCTGGGCTGTGTGAGGCCCCTGGGCCGTGTGGGGCCCCTGGGCCATTTGGGGCCCCTGGGCCGTGTGGGGCCCCTGGGCCGTGTGGGGCCCCTGGGCCGTGTGAGGCCCCTGGGCCGTTTGGGGCCCCTGGGCCGTGTGAGGCCCTGACAGTGAGTTTGTTCAGCCCCCGACTGAATTTCAAGAATGATCGAGTTTTGATCGACTCTTAAACCTTGAATCCTTTTAAAGTGAAGATGTTAGGACAACAGAGAGGTTGGGTCTTTTAGTCATTTGTTCTTTTTGTTTTGAATTACATTTCCTGGTAAATCATACCTGTGAGTTTCATTCATTAGAAACACAAAGGCTTTCTTAAGAAAGGTCCTGTACTTGTTGCTGATGATGAAATAATTAGTTTTATAGAAACTAGAAAACCAACATCAAATCCAGGGAATTTGATGCTTTAGTAAAGAAAATGTATGAGAACATTTTAAAGTTCCTCTTCTACAAAAAACAACCAAATACTCTGAGCAGGAAAAAACATCACACTGAAATCATTTTAGTGGTGAAAATCTCCGTCTTGTGGCCTGCATGTGAAGATCGACACTAGTTCTTCTCCTGTGTCCAACTCAAAGTCCAGCAGGTGGTTTGTGATTTCACTTTGAGATTGGACATCGAGGTATTTTCAAGTTTTGACCAAAACAGCCTTCATTCTGTCCTTTTCTCAACTTAAGATGATCTTGGTTTGAAACTGTGGATTTCCTTTAATTCGATTCTTTTTGAACAGTGAGGTCTAATCACAGGAGAAAGTCTGAAATGTGCTCAGAGAGGAGGATTTAGTTATTTCTTCTTCACACGCGAGAGCCTGAGAGAAGAGACGACTATCTCTGTTTCATTGGTCTTTAGCTGTCCACTGTTTTTGGTCTTTATTGTAGAAAAGGTTCTACTGGATCTTCTCATTCACATGCTGACCCTCAGCAGTTTGACCTTACCTGTGCTCATTCTGTTTCTGGACATGAAAACGTTCTCACTGTCCTCAGCTGACCTGTTAAATGTCTGTATTTGTCTGATGGGTTGAGACGAGGCGAGGTGGTGTAGTTACTGATGTCACATCCTGTCCAGTGACCATCACCTGGAGGTTATCCAGTTTGACTGACGAGTCTCTGCTCTATATCTCCTCCCTGTTGGCCGGGACTTGACCATCCTGTCTGGTTGATCCACATGGTTCTAGTCTAGACTTGACCATCCTGTCTGGTTGATCCACATGGTTCTAGTCTGGGACTTGACCATCCTGTCTGGTTGATCCACATAGTTCTAGTCTAGACTTGACCATCCTGTCTGGTTGATCCACATGGTTCTAGTCTAGACTTGACCATCCTGTCTGGTTGATCCACATGGTTCTAGTCTAGACTTGACCATCCTGTCTGGTTGATCCACATGGTTCTAGTCTGGGACTTGACCATCCTGTCTGGTTGATCCACATGGTTCTAGTCTAGACTTGACCATCCTGTCTGGTTGATCCACATGGTTCTAGTCTAGACTTGACCATCCTGTCTGGTTGATCCACATGGTTCTAGTCTAGACTTGACCATCCTGTCTGGTTGATCCACATGGTTCTAGTCTGGGACTTGACCATCCTGTCTGGTTGATCCACATGGTTCTAGTCTAGACTTGACCATCCTGTCTGGTTGATCCACATGGTTCTAGTCTAGACTTGACCATCCTGTCTGGTTGATCCACATAGTTCTAGTCTAGACTTGACCATCCTGTCTGGTTGATCCACATGGTTCTAGTCTAGACTTGACCATCCTGTCTGGTTGATCCACATGGTTCTAGTCTGGG
>SSNR01000259.1:326274-347962 GCA_006937965.1 Callopanchax toddi | reverse complement strand
TGATAGGACGGTCCCTCTGATCAGTCAACAGATTGGACATTTAAGTTCTGCTGTAAAGTCAAACCTGAGGATTCTGGGTATTTTCGACCAATCAATGTCTCTTGAAGGTCACTCAAAACAGCTGGTCAGAAACTGTTTTTATCATCTGAGAAATATTTCCAAACTGAGAAAGTTGGTGTCAAAACCTGAACAGGAAATGGTTCTTCATGCTTTGATCTCCTCCCGTCTAGATGACTGTAACACACTTTTCACATGTTTGAACCAAAAAGCCCTTTATGGCCTTCAGCTGGTCCAGAACTCTGCAGCGAGGCTCCTCACTGGAGCAAACAGGAAAGATGACATCACTCCTATTCTGAGGTCTCTGATTGGTTACCTGTTAAATGTAGAGTTCATTTTAAAATCCTGACTCTAACTTTCAGGGCCCTACATGGTCAAGCTCCTCTTTATGTTACTGACCTGATAAAGACCTACAGCTCCAACCCGAGTCCTCAGGTCCACAGACCAGAATCTACTAACAGCTCCAACCCGAGTCCTCAGGTCCACAGACCAGAATCTACTAACAGTTCCAACCTGAGTCCTCAGGTCCACAGACCAGAATCTACTAACAGTTCCAACCTGAGTCCTCAGGTCCACAGACCAGAATCTACTAACAGTTCCAACCTGAGTCCTCAGGTCCACAGACCAGAATCTACTAACAGTTCCAAGGACCAGATTTAAAGTCCAGGTGATCTCTCCTTCCAGTCTGTTGCACCTCGACTTTGGAATGACCTTCCTTCAGTTTGACGCTGTATAGACAGTCTGGACTCCTTTAAAAAGCAGCTGAAGACCCAATTATTCAAAACTGCTTTTAAATAACTCTTTTGTGTTCTCTTGTTGTTGTTTAATGATTTTGATTTGTAATGATATTTTGTTTGTTTTATTAATTTTATTTGTTTTATCATGTTTGATTCTGTTTTCTGTGAAAGGTGCTATAGAAATAAACTTTACTTACTTCCTTCCTTACAAACGTAAACAATTCAAGACCAACAAGTGACACCAAGTGTTTCTTTGCGTTTCACCATCCTCACTTTGAATGACTCCCAGGGTTTGTGTGTTAGTTTGGGGTTTAGTATTTTGCTCAGGCTGACTCCAACACTTAGCCTGGTCCGGTCCGGTCCGGGGATTGAACCCCGTCTCCTGCTACTGCTCTTCCTCCTTGATCCCCGTTGACTCAAACAAACACATCAGTCATCTAAAACCCAGTTCCTACTGAAACACAACCGTCTTGATGTGATTCATCTCTAGTTTCTGAGGTAGATGAGACCCTGTATTCATCATGTCTGATCGAGACTCCAACAAGAGTTTTGTCCTCGATGTGAAGAAACATCGTTCATTATCAGCTGAGTTATCTTTTCATGTTGGAAACACTGTGGATGGATTTCCAGCTTTCTCCTGTGAACATTGATATAAAGATCACACATGTTGGTGGGGGAGGAGCCAGAAACCCGTTGATGTGTTTTTATAAAAACAACCAGAAAAGGCAGGTTTGTGACAACCGTCTACAAGGGGTCCAGATCCAGACCTGATTCAATGAACCCTGTCCTAGATAAGTAACGGGATGGAGATGAACAGTCCAGGAAGCATTTCTACGCAAAAGTAGGAAATCGTTATTGATGTAAATCAGAGGATTTCTCCCCAACGTGCTCGCTGGTGCTGCACCCTTCATCCAGCTTGTTTCCACGTCTTCCATCCAGATAGAGCTGATTATGATTTGAATTCCAGAAGGAAAATGTTTCTTATCTAGACCAGACAGCCCTGAAAGCAGGGACACTGATTAGCATCAGCGCCTGAAAAGCCTGAAATCTGAATGTCACACAGCATGGATGGTTAGTGGGTCAGATCTTTACATCTCATGTCTGTGACGACTAGAGGCCTCAATAAGGATTAATTACATGAATACGCCTCCAAAGAAACGTCCAGGCTGATGTTTATCATGAATGAATTCTGTGAAGAGCTCAGTGTGAACGTTAAAGTTCATGTCTGTTATGGTGACCTTTAGCAGCTCTCCAGTTGAAACAGCTGTTAAAGCCTCATTGTGGAGGATTTCATCAGGAGGACAGTTTTTGAATCTAACGTCCAACGGCTCCTCCTCAAAACACCTTGACACGCGCGTCCGGTCACGTGCACGTAGCGCATTACGTGCTGGGCATAAACTGTGCATCTCAACCCGTAGGTTTAATCACTCCAAGTGTTCCCACACTACCAGGCTCTGATGAGCCTCTCTGTCTGATGCTTCTGACCCTTAGCTCTGTAGCAGAGAGCTGCTGGACTCTGTAGCAGAACACAGAAATGACTCGGCCCTGGATGAACTTCCTGACCAAAATAAACGTGTATCCTTGACAAGCCTTGTCATTCTGTGAGGAGAAAGGTTTAAAAATAAATCCGTCTTTATCCGTGGAATGGATACGTTTTTAGTAGAAATGAGCTGTGAGTCCTCCATGATCAGCTGAGAGGTAAACAGAGAAACACAGAGCGTCCTGTACGAGAGCGCCCCCTACTGATACAGGTTTGCTCAAAGTGCGTGCACGTTGACAGAAAGCCGACAATGCAGAAACTTAAAATTAATTGGCTAAAAAATGTCGGCAACCAGAAATAATTCCAAGGGGTCTCTAGGAGGAAGGAGGGTCTTCATCAGAATGAACACAGATCATAGTTTAGACCTGAAACATCATTCAGAAAACTTTGATACAGAAAATAATCCAGATAGGGGCTTTAACAGTTTCTGTTGAACATGCAGGAAAACATGTGAGCAGCAGAACTCTAAAACTCTCTTATTCCTTTAAAGGCACACTATGTAAAGCCAGTCTGTGCTAATCTGACCTATTTCTCTTTTCTGAATAGCTGACTCCTCTACATGGACCTTCCTAAATGTGCTTTGACTGAAGGTAAACATCTTTCTGTTTGTGACCTCCTGTGTGGTCTACCACCTAGAAATTGAGTCACTACCAGGAGTGGTGTTTAAAAACTCACATCAAAGTTCTGACCTGAACTAAACCACTCGGCTCGTTGAGGTTTAGTCTCTGCTCCGCTCTCTGAAGGTCCCACCACAGCTTCTCCATCAGGTTCTGGTCTGGGTTTTGATTGGACCGTTTGGATCCTGGTTGAGTTTCCAGACCCGCTTCAGTCCAAGCTTTAGACAGATGGACTCCCATTAGACTCTAGAGATAGATCCCAAACCATCAGCCCTCCACCCCCATGCTGTTTCCTGCTGTGCATTATGGGTAAACATCTCATTTTCCCTGTCCAATACTAGTTTGTCCAGATGAAACTTTACCACCCTAAACTGTGCTGCCAGTCTTTATCTCACTGCCCTGTTGTGACCTTTAACCTCTTAGGGTCTGGGCTGGAGCTCCTTTTCTTCTCTTTGTGTAATCGGACCAGTCCTGAGGACTGACAGCACCTCAACCCAAACCAGGAGAGAGGAGACACCTTTCTGACTCAGGGACAATGTCAGTCTGTCACTAGATCTCAGATCTAGATGTCAGAGCGTGATCTGAACCCATGTCCTCGGACTAAACAAATAACAGCCTGTCCATCTAATAAAATCAACGTTTAAACTTCTGAGGGCCCAGACAGAGTGTGAGGCTAAAAAGAGACCCATGAGACCTGGACTCAGAACCTGTCCACGCTGTGGCTCAGCTCTCCGGTTTACACGTCACCAAAGTGTTAGCAGCTGCTGAAGTCCAGCGTTTTGTTTTCAGACCATCAACAGTTTCTCATCTCACTCCTATAAGAAATGTTTAAACATGACTTTCCTCTGAGGCATTTCACACACCAACACTTTAGTTTCATCACGAGAACATGATGTATGTGAAGCACACGCTTCATGAACAGCTCCATCAGAACGACTTCACCTTTTCTCTTCTATCCTTTGGTTTCTGTCTGTGGGTGACAGCGTGTCCAGTACAAATCCTCAGCAGCCTGTGGACTGGTGTTAGTGGTGAGCTGCTCTGTAATCACAGCCCAAACCCTCCATCAGGTGTAAATGTGGCGGCTCGTCAGACTGCTTTGAAAGACTAAATGACAGATCTCCAGTGAAAACATCAACATTCTGCTGCTTTTCAGGCAATCAGAAAAACATCTCTCTTCAAATAATCAGATGTGACCTTCAGCTAGAGCAGACCTAGAGCAGACGTAGATCAGACATAGAGCAGACCTAGAGCAGACATAGATCAGACATAGAGCAGACCTAGATCAGACATAGAGCAGATGTAGAGCAGATGTAGATCAGACATAGAGCAGATATAGAGCAGATGTAGAGCAGACATAGAGCAGATGTAGATCAGACATAGAGCAGATATAGAGCAGACCTAGAGCAGATGTAGATCAGACATAGAGCAGACCTAGATCAGACATAGAGCAGACCTAGAGTTGACATAGAGCAGACCTAGAGTAGACATAGATCAGACATACAGTAGATCAGACCTAGAGCAGACATAGAGCAGACCTAGAGCAGACTTAGAGCTGAGCTAGAGAAGACCTAGAGCAGACATAGAGCAGACCTAGAGTAGACATAGATCAGACATAGATCAGACCTAGAGCAGACATAGAGCAGACCTAGAGCAGACATAGAGCAGACCTAGAGCCAGGCAGCTCAAAGTTAAAAGTCCTCAGGTCACTGGAATGTGTTTCGTTTTAATTTTAGAGCTAGTTTTAAAAACGTCTGATTCAATGAGAGGCACTCTGCAGCAAACCTATAATTAACACTTTAAATATGTTTCTATGAAAACTAAAAAGGAGGTTTTGTGTTGGCGCTGCAGCAGGAGGAAGAGGAGGCTGGGTCTGACAGAAGAAGTCAAAACACACATTAAAGAGAACAGACATGCTGGTGGCGTGTGATTACTGCTGGTTGGATTCTTCAGAAAAGAGATTATGTTTTAGCCTCAGCAAAATTAAAACTCATTACTGTTGGAGTCAACCCAGTCCAAGATGGCCACTACCTTTAATCACATTTAAAAACACAAAAATGACCCAAAAAATCTCTGTTTTTCAGATCTTAAGCAAAAAATCTCTACATAATAGTAGCCAAAACTCAAGGTCTTATATGTGATCATACGATCTGACCTGATGTTTAAGATCTGACCTGATGTTTAGGATCTGACCTGATGTTTAAGATCTGACCTGATGTTTAGGATCTGACCTGATGTTTAAGATCTGACCTGATGTTTAGGATCTGACCTGATGTTTAAGATCTGACCTGATGTTTAGGATCTGACCTGATGTTTAGGATCTGACCTGATGTTTAAGATCTGACCTGATGTTTAGGATCTGACCTGATGTTTAGGATCTGACCTGATGTTTAGGATCTGACCTGATGTTTAAGATCTGACCTGATGTTTAAGATCTGACCAGAACAGAAGAGTTAGCCTTTCTCAGCTCTGAGGTTGAATCTCATGCATGTGAAATTCATCCCTTCATGTCTTTATGACAGCGTTGGACCAACGTCGGTTACATCCAAGTGTTTCATAGTTAAAGGCACACTACGCAATTTTTCTTGTTTTCAGCTCCCCCTAGTGTCCGTTTTAAATCACTGCATTAGCATAGTTTCTGCTCAGAAAGCCCTAAATCTCCCTGTTAAACGTCTCCTCAGCCTTCACTGCTTTCTACTGGAGCGGTTCATCACTCATTCAAAGAAATCAGCTGTTCAAGCAGGGAGAGATGGAAAAAATCAGGAATCAGGAGCTAAAAACACTCCGGAGCTAGCATAACAGCTAGCCACATTGGGTTAGCCTAACCCTCATGAGATACGGGACTTTGTGAGACTTCAGGACACCGGACCAGAGACTCAGAAGTTACAGACGTCACGGGTATTCTGGATCCAAGCAGCAGATGAGGGACTTTTATGAACCTGTAAAGGGTCAGATTAGATCAGACTGGATCAGATTAGATCAGACTGGATCGATTAGATCAGACTGGATCAGATTAGATCAGACTGGATCAGATTAGATCAGACTGGATCGATTAGATCAGACTGGATCAGATTAGTTCAGACTGGATCAGATTAGATCAGACTGGATCAGATTAGATCAGACTGGATCAGATTAGTTCAGACTGGATCAGATTAGATCAGACTGGATCAGATTAGATCAGACTGGATCAGATTAGATCAGACTGGATCAGATTAGTTCAGACTGGATCAGATTAGATCAGACTGGATCAGATTAGTTCAGACTGGATCAGATTAGATCAGACTGGATCAAGGAGGAGATTTAAAATAGGAACAAGTTACATAGTTGGCCTTTAAGAAACATTCAAACTAAACTTAGCAAATAAAATTAAGTAAATGTGTGTTTGGTGATGTTGACCTTCAGCTCCTGGTGAGGAGCCACACTGTGGCTGAAGCTACTGACTGAGGCTCCACAGTGAATAAAAAGTGACCAGTAGTTTTATTGTTGAGAGAACCAGCCTGAATGTGGTATTTAGCAGATGTTAAAGGTGTTCTCCATGTTTAGTCGTGTTGCTCATTATGAACCATCCTTAAAGGTCTACCTGACAGTGAAGGTGACTAATTATAATGATAAGATTTATCACCAAGATCTCCTTCTTCTTGTGCTCCGGTCACATAAACATGAAGCTGAGGGTTCTGATGGTCTGGACACGCTGCACTCGCTGAGTCATCCCTCTCTGTAACCATGACGATGGGACCAAACTGGGTCAGAAAACGTTAAATTGAACAGAAAAGTGTCAAAGTTACAGCAGATGTGATGTGACTCTGAGCAGCTTTTCTTTCTAACCTGGTGACGCGGTCAGAGGTGTGTTCAGCTGCTGACTCTAATAACAACCTCAGGCTGTCTCACAGCACTCTCATGTCTTTCACAGCTGAACTTGTTTCAACCCGTCGAGCTTCACTTCAATTATTTAGCAGCAAAAGAAAAAAACATAATTACAGTTTGGTTCAAGAAGGCTTGTGGCAAACCCGACTGCCACGTTTCTGTGGGGGGGGGGGAGGGTGGCAGAGGGAGCAGGGCGTGTGAGGAGAGACGGGACAGAGAAAGTTTCACCTCCTCCTGTTCTCTCCATCAGCAGCTGGACTTCCTGGCAGAATGGAAAACGCCACGTTGCACCCCCCCCCCTCCAGCTGTTCTTCACATCATCACCCGTCTACTGTGGGAGCAGACTGAGGCGGTCCAGGTCCCAGACTGAGGCGGTCCAGGTCCCAGACTGAGGAGGTCCAGGTCCCAGCCTGAGGTGGTCCAGGCCCCAGACTGAGGCGGTCCAGGTCCCAGACTGAGGAGGTCCAGGTCCCAGCCTGAGGTGGTCCAGGCCCCAGACTGAGGCGGTCCAGGTCCCAGACTGAGGTGGTCCAGGCCCCAGACTGAGGAGGTCCAGGCCCCAGACTGAGGTGGTCCAGGTCCCAGACTGAGGAGGTCCAGGTCCCAGACTGAGGAGGTCCAGGCCCCAGACTGAGGTGGTCCAGGTCCCAGACTGAGGAGGTCCAGGTCCCAGCCTGAGGCGGTCCAGGTCCCAGCCTGAGGCGGTCCAGGTCCCAGACTGAGGCGGTCCAGGTCCCAGCCTGAGGTGGTCCAGGCCCCAGACTGAGGCGGTCCAGGTCCCAGCCTGAGGCGGTCCAGGTCCCAGCCTGAGGTGGTCCAGGTCCCAGACTGAGGCGGTCCAGGTCCCAGACTGAGGAGGTCCAGGCCCCAGACTGAGGAGGTCCAGGTCCCAGACTGAGGTGGTCCAGGTCCCAGACTGAGGTGGTCCAGGTCCCAGCCTGAGGCGGTCCAGGTCCCAGACTGAGGCGATCCAGGTCCCAGCCTGAGGTGGTCCAGGCCCCAGACTGAGGAGGTCCAGGCCCCAGCCTGAGGCGGTCCAGGCCCCAGACTGAGGAGGTCCAGGTCCCAGACTGAGGAGGTCCAGGCCCCAGCCTGAGGCGGTCCAGGTCCCAGCCTGAGGAGGTCCAGGTCCCAGCCTGAGGTGGTCCAGGCCCCAGACTGAGGAGGTCCAGGTCCCAGCAGGGACTGAGAGGAGTTTCCTGTCAGCAGCTGTTGAACCCTGACTCAGTCAGTTAGACGTTCCACAGACTGAACGTTCCCTCTGAGGTTTGAAGGTTCCGGTCTCAGAACAAGAGAGACCAACAGTCCTCTCCGATGGAACCATGAAGGTGTGATCTGTAGATCTGACCTCCAGCTCCAACACTGCTGATCTGTGTGATCCTGACCTTTGACCCTCAATGCTCCATGGGGACACAGGGTGTCCACTTCCTGAAGTCAGACTCCTGGAACCCTGGCAGGGATTCATGAACCCAAACAATAAAAACGTTTGTGTTTGTTGAAATCCTTCTGTGTTGTGATGGATCCTGTAATAACTCTGATCTTTGTGGTTTGTCGTCTTCACTTCCAGGTAGAACTGTAAGGGTTTGACCATCAGTGGATCAGAACTGATCACCAGAGACGTTCTTATTGTCACTGAAGAAAACATGGTGGAAATCAAGAAACAACCAAACTAAATCCTCCAGAGAGAACACACGTAGTTAGAACATTTAATAAACAACGTCTCTAAAATCATCTTAGAGTCAGAGATCAAGTGAAACCAACAACCTGCATCAGTAAGAAGAAAAAGAGAAGACGACATTAAACAGGAAGAAAACCAGACAAACCAGTAAAAACACAGCTGTTGAACTGGTTCTGTCTAGTATTAGAGAACACAAACTCTGTAGAAGTACTTTTATTAGAGTACTATTTGTGTTCCTGTTAGTTCTGGTGGTTGTAGGAATGGTAACGCCACACGACGAGATCTGACCCAAAGTCTGGAGCTCAGGCAGGACGACAAACAGAACCCTGCTGGGTTCTCCTCCTTCAGCTGTTCTCACATCTTTGACTTCATCCTTTCATGAAGTGTTGATCTGAGGCTAACTCACCCTGACACTAAACAAACTACTGCTCATTATTTTAAATGGATGATTGAAAAGGAAAAACTCTTTTATTTTTGCATGAATTGATGATATTCAGATTTACTTTATATTATCTGTTGTTTTTCACACATTATCCTGCATTAAGACAAAACAAACTCAGAGTCTTAATGCATCATAAATAATGTCCATGAATGAAACCTTGACATGATTTTAAATCATGCACATCTCAGACATCTGGATATAAAATACCTTAAAATGTTTTTTGTGCTGAGACTGTTTTCCTGAGACTAGAGGGTTGAGTTGAAGCTCCTCCCACTGGGGCAGGGGGAGGGGGTGGTTTGGGCTGAGCTGGGAGGAAGTTGTGTCCAAACTGGGACGTCCCACTGGAGATGTCTTGAGTGTGATCTGGTGAGCTGGTTAGATTAGTCCTGGGTCTCTCACACGGCTGAATCTCTCCTGGTCTGTCTGCTCTGCTAGGCTGAAGGTAAGAGGTCTCACTCTGCTCCAGACTCCCTGGTCTGGTCTGGTCTGGTCTGATCTGGTCTGGTCTGGTCTGGTCTGGTCTGGTCTGATCTGGTCTGGTCTGGACTGGTCTGGTCTGGTCTGGTCTGGTCTGGTCTGGTCTGGTCTGGTCTGGTCTGGTCTGGTCTGGTCTGGTCTGGTCTGGTCTAGTTTGGTCTGGTCTGGTCTGGACTGGACTGGTCTGGTCTGGTCTGGTCTGGTCTGGACTGGACTGGTCTGGTCTGGTCTGGTCTGGTCTGGTCTGGACTGGTCTGGTCTGGACTGGACTGGTCTGGTCTGGTCTGGTCTGGTCTGGTCTCGTCTGGTCTGGTCTGATCTGGTCTGGTCTGGTCTGGTCTGGTCTGGACTGGTCTGGTCTGGTCTGGTCTGGTCTGGTCTGGTCTGGTCTGGTCTGGTCTGGTCTGGTCTGGTCTGGTCTGGACTGGTCTGGACTGGTCTGGTCTGGTCTGGTCTGGTCTGGTCTGGTCTGGACTGGTCTGATCTGGTCTGATCTGATCTGATCTGGTCTGGTCTGGTCTGGTCTGGTCTGATCTGGTCTGGTCTGGTCTGGTCTGGACTGGTCTGGTCTGGTCTGGACTGGACTGGTCTGATCTGGTCTGATCTGGTCTGGTCTCGTCTGATCTGGTCTGATCTGGTCTGGTCTGGTCTGGTCTGGTCTGGACTGGTCTGGTCTGGTCTGGTCTGGTCTGGTCTGGTCTGGTCTGGTCTGGACTGGACTGGTCTGGACTGGTCTGGTCTGGTCTGGTCTGGACTGGTCTGGTCTGGTCTGGTCTGGTCTGGTCTGGTCTGGTCTGGTCTGGTCTGGTCTGGTCTGGTCTGGTCTGGTCTGGTCTGGTCTGGTCTGGTCTGGTCTGGTCTGGTCTGGTCTGGTCTGGTCTGGTCTGGTCTGGTCTGGTCTGGTCTGGTCTGGTCTGGTCTGGTCTGGTCTCAGCTCCAGGTTAAAGCCTCTGGCATTTCAGAGAAGTCACCTGTTAAAAGGAGTCCTGTCAACATGTTCCTGCTTTTATTTCACTCCTCTAAACACAGAAACCTGTCCAGTC
Source organism: Callopanchax toddi (assembly GCA_006937965.1). Classification (NCBI taxonomy): domain Eukaryota; kingdom Metazoa; phylum Chordata; class Actinopteri; order Cyprinodontiformes; family Nothobranchiidae; genus Callopanchax; species Callopanchax toddi. Next base: position 337,510 of record SSNR01000259.1, on the reverse strand, counting down.
CCTTATTTTTAGTCTTTACAAACATGTTTCCATAAAAGCTGTTTAGTTTCTGTCATTTGCTGTTAAAACCCTTCCTCCAGGTCAGCAGGCTGTTAGAGGGTTGTCCTCTGTGGGGGGTGGGGGGGTTGTGGTGCCACATCGGCAGCAGGAGGAGGAGGGTGTAAGGGTGGGGGTGCACCAAAGCTTTTCTGATGTTGAAGCTCCTTAAAGAGGTGAAAGCTGATGCAGACGCTGTAGTTTTATATTTATTTTTGGTAAACTGAACAGAGAGAAAGGACGACGGGAACAGGGAGAACAGGGAGGAGGATAAAATATCAGAACAGCTCCGTCTCCCTCCCATCAGCCCCTCTGTGACTCCCACTCGCTCATTACTCTCATGTAATGGAATGTGGGTTGCCATGGTGACTGGTTACCAGCTGTTTCTGTGCAGACGCCTTTAAAGGTCGGGACTGGCAGAAAGATTTATTCTAAAATGTTCTCAGTTGTTAAAAGTTGTGGTGACTTTGGGGAAATGAATCTCCTCCGTCTTCATCCAGCTGGGAGACGTCATCATCAGTCACAGCTGATTCCTCAGAATCTGAGGGGAAATCTAAACTTCATGCCTCAAATGTTTTCAGCTCTCCAGTCTGGTTGTGATTAATCAGGATTAAACAGACATCTGTGGAAAACTGGTAAAAGCTGATAAAAAATCAAGATTTCTCAAACTGTTTTCACACAGAAACTAAACATCTGAACATGAGGAGTTCTGATTATTTCATTATCAGGCCCAGAAATGAGGTTTGTGATGTGAAACTACAAATTCCCACCAGGTAAACTGGAATCATTCTGTTCATCTGAGGGAACCGTTGATGTTTTTCTCTCCGTGAATCCCTCGGCCTCACAGCGTAATAAAACCTGTTTCCTCTCCTTTCCAAACCCGAGTTGAGGATTCCTCTGGCTTCAGGCAGAGAGGGTCTCTGGGGCTTCATTGTTGAGGTGGCAGAACTGAGCTGAGCAGTGAGGAAGAGGAGGGGAGAGGAAGGGGAGGGGATTTTGGAAGTGAGAATGCTGTGAAATACCGAGCCAGCTTCAGGAAAAGTGCTAATCCCTGGACAGGAAGGAGGAATTGTGCTGCTGTCTGGAAAAGAAAAGTCTGGACGCTGAAGAAGGAAACAGATGAAAGACAAGAAGCTTCTGGTGTTTACCTCAGTGGAAACTACAATTATAAAACCTCACAGTGACGAAGAGCTGGATCTGAGCCTCTGGTCCTCTGTGGACCTGGAAGCAGAGACAAGACAAACAGAGCAGTGGAGGAGAAGATCCTAACCAACAGAATCAGCCTCCAAATGAACAAACAGACCAACAACAGCAGAAAGGAACCTCAGCTCAGAGAGACTTCCAGTGTTGGACGTTTGATTTGTGCAGATTTAGACCAACTCTTTTAACAGCAGCAACAGAAAACTCAAGAGTCACAGGAACATTAGAACGAACTTGTAGATGAAGCAGGTTTTCATAGAATCTGATCCGATCGGGGGAGGGGGAGCACTGAGGTTCTCCTCCTTTCTCGTCTGTGCTCCTCCTGCTCACTGACACAGGTGCTTTCTATGAAAACTGCTCTTTGTCCAGGAAACTCAATGATCTCTCTGGAGACAAACTCACTTTGTTGGGTTTCTTATTGCTGGTTTTCAGGCCACAAAGTCTGAACCTTTAACTGCTCGAACCAGAAAAACACTCAGAGTCTGGAAGGAAAAGAACAAAGTGAACGTCATTTACAAACTTCAACACATCCCTGTAGCACTCTAGGAAACATTTCATAAACTATTAGCATAGATTTGTCTAAATAAGCATTAAAGTCACCCATGTTGATGTTTTTGTGCAGTTATGAGAAACAAAAGGCCAAAACATCAAATCCTGACAAAATGCTTCAAAATGAAAAGATCTGATTGTGGAAATAATCTTCAGACTTTTCAGTCAACGATGCAGTTTGGGGATAAATATCTGCCTCAGTTCAGCAAAAATCATATTTTATAATCACACAAATGTTCCAGATGTGTAAATCAGACAGCCGGTCCGGTTTGGAACTGACAGATCTGAAACCTTTAAAGGGAAACTCCACCAGAAAGACCTGGAGACTACAGCTCTCTATTCTTCCTTCTGATGAAGATCTGTTATCTCCTGACCCCTTAGTGTTCAGTCCTGTTGTCTGTTCCCCTGTTCTCCATATTCCTCCTCCTGTGTCGTGCACTAATCCTCCACAGGTGTGTCTCGTCTCCCTGAGTTCTGATCAGACTAAAGCTGGTTTTGGATCACCTAACCTGTTCCTGCCTCCATCCTCCTCCTGCACTTGGGTCCTGCATTCACCCCAACCCTGACACTGTGGGGCTCATCAGTCTGTAGACAGGTCTCTATCAGTCTGTAGACAGGTCTCTATCAGTCTGTAGACAGGTCTCTATCAGTCTGTAGACAGGTCTCTATCAGTCTGTAGACAGGTCTCTATCAGTCTGTAGACAGGTCTCTATCAGTCTGAAGACAGGTCTCTATCAGTCTATAGACAGGTCTCTGTCAGTCTGTAGACAGGTCTCTATCAGTCTGTAGACAGGTCTCTATCAGTCTGTAGACAGGTCTCTATCAGTCTGTAGACAGGTCTCTATCAGACTGTAGACAGGTCTCTATCCGTCTGTAGACAGGTCTCTATCAGACTGTGGACAGGTCTCTATCAGTCTGTGTGGACAGGTCTCTGTCAGTCTGTAGACAGGTCTCTATCAGTCTGTAGACAGGTCTCTATCAGTCTGTAGACAGGTCTCTATCAGACTGTAGACAGGTCTCTATCAGTCTGTGGACAGGTCTCTATCAGTCTGTGGACAGGTCTCTATCAGTCTGTAGACAGGTCTCTATCAGTCTGTGGACAGGTCTCTATCATTCTGTAGACAGGTCTCTATCAGTCTGTAGACAGGTCTCTATCAGTCTGTAGACAGGTCTCTATCAGTCTGTGTGGACAGGTCTCTATCAGACTGTGGACAGGTCTCTATCAGTCTGTGGACAGGTCTCTATCAGTCTGTGGACAGGTCTCTATCAGTCTGTAGACAGGTCTCTATCAGTCTGTAGACAGGTCTCTGTCAGACTGTAGACAGGTCTCTATCAGTCTGTAGACAGGTCTCTGTCAGTCTGTAGACAGGTCTCTATCAGACTGTAGACAGGTCTCTATCAGACTGTAGACAGGTCTCTATTAGACTGTAGACAGGTCTCTATCAGACTGTAGACAGGTCTCTATTAGACTGTAGACAGGTCTCTATTAGACTGTAGACAGGTCTCTATCAGTCTGTGGACAGGTCTCTATCAGTCTGTGGACAGGTCTCTATCAGTCTGTAGACAGGTCTCTATCAGTCTGTAGACAGGTCTCTATCCGTCTGTGGACAGGTCTCTATCAGACTGTAGACAGGTCTCTATCAGACTGTAGACTGGTCTCTATCAGACTGTAGACAGGTCTCTATCAGACTGTAGACAGGTCTCTATCAGACTGTAGACAGGTCTCTATCAGACTGTAGACAGGTCTGTATCAGACTGTAGACAGGTCTCTATCAGTCTGTAGAGAGGTCTCTGTCAGTCTGTAGACAGGTCTCTGTCAGTCTGTAGACAGGTCTCTTTCAGTCTGTAGACAGGTCTCTGTCAGTCTGTGTGGACAGGTCTCTATCAGTCTGTGTGGACAGGTCTCTATCAGTCTGTGGACAGGTCTCTATCAGTCTGTGGACAGGTCTCTATCAGTCTGTAGACAGGTCTCTATCAGTCTGTAGACAGGTCTCTATCAGTCTGTGTGGACAGGTCTCTATCAGACTGTAGACAGGTCTCTATCAGACTGTAGACAGGTCTCTATCAGTCTGTAGACAGGTCTCTATCAGTCTGTGTGGACAGGTCTCTATCAGACTGTGGACAGGTCTCTATCAGTCTGTGTGGACAGGTCTCTGTCAGTCTGTAGACAGGTCTCTATCAGTCTGTAGACAGGTCTCTGTCAGTCTGTAGACAGGTCTCTATCAGACTGTAGACAGGTCTCTATCAGACTGTAGACAGGTCTCTATCAGACTGTAGACAGGTCTCTGTCAGTCTGTAGACAGGTCTCTATCAGACTGTAGACAGGTCTCTTTCAGTCTGTAGACAGGTCTCTGTCAGTCTGTAGACAGGTCTCTATCAGTCTGTAGACAGGTCTCTATCAGTCTGTGGACAGGTCTCTATCAGACTGTAGACAGGTCTCTGTCAGTCTGTGGACAGGTCTCTATCAGTCTGTAGACAGGTCTCTATCAGACTGTAGACAGGTCTCTATCAGTCTGTGGACAGGTCTCTATCAGACTGTAGACAGGTCTCTATCAGTCTGTAGACAGGTCTCTATCAGTCTGTAGACAGGTCTCTATCAGACTGTAGACAGGTCTCTATCAGTCTGTAGACAGGTCTCTATCAGTCTGTAGACAGGTCTTCATCAGGTCTCTGACCCGTCTCTCTCAGATTGACGTCTGAGCTTTAACTGGACTCCAGTAGCTCCACCTTGTTGTCTTCACACCTTTCTAGTCGCTGTGTTTTGTTCGAGGTGACGTTCAGTGTTTGACGTCCACCAAGCATACGGTCCTGTTTGATGGACAAAAAACTCAATTTCTGTCTCATCAGACCAAGGAACTTTCTTCCACTTGACCCTGAAGTCTCCTAAATGCTGTTTACTGATGAGTTTTCTCCAACAGTAGCTTTCTGATCACGACTCTCCTGATTGTCGATGAAGCCAGGCAGTCTTTGTAACTCCTCAGAGTGGTCTTGGTGTCCTGTGGACTCACTAGTCTCCTTACAGTCACTCAGTATGTGAGGAGGGTTAGATTTAGTTTGGTTTTCTAATCACATCACTGGTATTTTTAAGGATTCTTTGGGATATCTGAAGCTTTGATTGGTTTGTGTTGCTCAGATGAAGCGTTTTAACTAATGAGCTCAAATAGAAACACGATGCTCGTTCAGAAAAGGTCAAACTCAGGAAAGCTCTGAGCCTCTTGTTTCTCTGCAGCACCTGTTTGACCTTTAGCTCTGCTCTTTGATCCCTTCAGTCCCAAACCCTGTGCTGAGATGGTGGAGGCCATCTGTCCTGTTCTGACCTTTAAACTGCTGCAGGTGTTACTGGATGTCCAGCTGAGCCAACAGCCCGTCACACAAAGCTCTTCTGTTGTTAATAAAGCTGTACCCACAGCGCTGACTCTTCATTCTCAGAGCTCTACTGAATATTTGCTTGTTCCCAGCGTTGTTTGTCCGGCTGTTTACTGCAGACAGACGGCGACTGGCTGTTTGTTCAGGCCTCCAGCCCTCTGGTTATGTCACTGAGGAGGAAAAGAAAGGATTCCTATAAAAATCAGTTTCCTTAAACGCGCTGGTGGAAAAAGCAACAGTGATTTTCCAGCTAAAGGCGGGAGATGTGTGAATCAGCGACAGTTCCAGAGCAGGTTGTTTTCTTCCAAAGCCAGTTTACACTTGCTTACCTAACTAACCCAAATTAAATAGATTTGTGGAGAAAAAGAGGCTCTTTATGAGCCTTAAGATTCCCATTTAGCCTCGGCCCTGTTTGATTATGAGAGCAGCTTTCCAAATAAAATAGTTAGTTTCGCTGTTCCGTCAGGACGTCCTGCAGCCTCCTCGATCTAACAGCAAGATCTGAATCTGACGGGGAAACCAGGTCCTTCCAAACCAAAGACTGACCCACGTGTGAAGGACGAGCCGTTTGTCTTCTCCTCCACTTTGGATCATGTCTGATTTCTTCTAGACTGAAGATGCTATGAGGTTCTTTCATGAAGCTTCCCATCAGAACTGTTTTAGACACAAAGAACTTTCTTTGTGCAGAGTTGTTCAGAGGCGTTGCCTCCGGCGCTCCCAGACAGACTTTCTGTAATTTTCCGCATCTAAGTTTTAGTTTTGACTTGATATTTGTGGACTTTCACAAACAGTGGACACCACAAAGTTCTGCCATGATGTGAGTGGAAAAGGTTCTGTATGAAAGACCAGCAGGAACACTTCAAAAGGACCTGGATCCAGTGGTGTTTCAGTGTTAGAGCATACTGTGATACCTGGTGGGAAAACATTTCCTTTTAAAAACTATCTGTAACCAGCCCAGCTGTTTTCCTGATCCGGCAGGCGGATATTAGCATGCTAGTAGGTACCATTCACATACAGTGTTTTATGCTAAGCTAATGCTAAAGGAGCATGAATATCCACCTGCCGGATCAGGAAAACAGCTGGGCTGGTTACAGATAGTTTTTGCACACTGATCTAACTCTGAGAAATATGACAACAGACAAAAATCACTTCCCGGTGGAATATCCCTTTAATGATTAGTCATAAGCTGCCAAATAAATATTCAAAAGAAAGTTCAGCAGTCACAAAAAGAAGAACGAGGACACATTGGACTGTGTTTATGAGCTATGTTGATGTACGAGAACATGCAGCTTTTCCCACAATGCAATTGAATCCCCAGAAGCAGACATGCCAGTCAGAGCTGAGTGTGTTTGCGGAACAGAATTCCAAAGTTTTGTTGTTAACAAGTCTGATTATTCACACCCTGCTTTAGAGTTCAGCTTTTCCCTGGGTGTGTCGGGACACGTCGACCTGCTCAGACGCTTTGTGTCGAGGGTCCTAATGTCCCTCAGTGTCTGAATTCCCAGAACATTTACATAGTTTTACTTTCACTAAATGTCAAAGTATTTATCTTTCTGATCTTCATCAGGGTTCAGTGTTATGACTGCCTGGATAGCTCGTCTAAAACCAGAGATTAAAACCAGTTCAGGCTTTGATCTGTACAGGTGGCCTCAGTCAACACTTAAAATGACCCCTATGTGTACAAAAGGTTCTCATGAGATTGTTCATGGATGTCTGGGAGAAACAGCTGAACATGGAGATAAAGCAGAAGGAGAGGGAGACCAAGAAGGACAACGCTCCTCTTCCAACAAAGGAACCCTTATTTAGTCTTTGAGATGAGAGAAAGGATAAGCATGAATAGAGATGTTTCTATATCGACTTTAAACAGTGGATCCCCAGACGGAGAGGAGATATGGAGGACTTCTCTAACAGCAAACAGGAAATGAGTTCTCTCCTATCTGTAACAGTTGATGCATTCCTCTGATCCGTATCCCGGAGATGAGATAGAAGAGAGACACTACAGGCGAGTCCGACACTTTGGAACATGTCTGACAACAAACGAAAGGAAAAATAAATGTGAAAGAGTAGGTGTTCTGTTCATTTCTGCCTCCTGAGGATCTGGAGCCTCTCTGAAGTGGCTCCTTAGAACTTTGATCCAAAAAGAAATGAAGCTGAAGGATATTCATCCTAACATGAAAGGATGGTTGTAGCTGTTTTCTCAGTTCCTTTGCGGTACAGAAAAATGATTTCCACAGCAGAAGTTAGTCCCCATCAACAAAAACACGTCTCTAAAATCCAGTCAGGCTAATAGTCTGCTAGCTTGACCCCTTTTCTTTTATCAGCATTTTCTGACACCTCAAATTCACCATTCTTTTAACTATTGGACCCAAAAATAACGATTGGGATTTAATATATACAGCCAGCTATTCTTATAATAAAGAGAAAACTGAAATAGAATCTGTTTAGATTAAAGGTTGGACTCATTAAGTTCATCATTGATGGTTATTTAAGAGAACTTCATGATTTTGATGTTTTTAATGGTTAAAGGTGAATTTCATGCTTTATCTCTAACCGGGTAACGTTTTAGATAAATGAGCTCATATAGCTCTGAAAAGTGAGATTTATATAACACCATTAATTAAAAGGTTTTGCCTAACAAGGTTTACAAAACCCTTTAATATAAACGTTATTCTGTGGCTCTATTCCGATAACGGGATGGTAAAAACGGCTCTTCCACTCGTGAAGGTCCAGAGCCCTGGTTTGGCTCCAGGAGGAACTCTGGGTCATTTAGTTCCTGTGGGTTTTCAAATGGAAATGTTTGTTTATAAAAGTTATTTCCACTGAAGGCCTGGTGGGAAAATCAGGAATGAAAACATTTTCCCTCAGGTTTTGGAAAAGTGCATCTGAAAACCCCAAACAGCAGAGCTAGAGGTCTCATTAATCCCAGCTGCTCGAGTTGGACTGATTTATGCTGCAGTCTCTGTGAGCGGCTGACATCATGAGAATATGGGCGGGACCTTTGAACAACAACACATTTTTTAACACAATGTGAAGCAGATCAAGCTGAAACAGAAGGGTTTTAGCTGAGTCCTGTCAGCAGACCAGAGCCTATAGCTCTGAACTCTGAACGCCACTTTCTCATTCTGTTGTTTGGTTTTGTTCTTTCTGCCTTGGTGGTCTGATATAACGGTGTCTGATTTAATGGTGGTCTGATATAATGGTGGTCTGATTTAATGGTGGCCTGATTTAATGGTGGTCTGATATAATGGTGGTCTGATATAATGGTGGTCTGATATAATAGTGGTCTGATATAATGGTGGTCTGATATAATAGTGGTCTGATATAATGGTGGTCTGATATAATGGTGGTCTGATTTAATGGTGTCTGATATAATGGTGGTCTGATATAACGGTGTCTGATTTAATGGTGGTCTGATATAATGGTGGTCTGATTTAATGGTGGCCTGATTTAATGGTGGTCTGATATAATGGTGGTCTGATATAATGGTGGTCTGATTTAATGGTGTCTGATATAATGGTGGTCTGATATAATGGTGGTCTGATATAATGGTGGTCTGATATAATGGTGGTCTGATTTAATGGTGTCTGATATAATGGTGGTCTGATATAACGGTGTCTGATTTAATGGTGGTCTGATATAATGGTGGTCTGATTTAATGGTGGCCTGATTTAATGGTGGTCTGATATAATGGTGGTCTGATATAATGGTGGTCTGATATAATAGTGGTCTGATATAATGGTGGTCTGATATAATAGTGGTCTGATATAATGGTGGTCTGATATAATGGTGGTCTGATTTAATGGTGTCTGATATAATGGTGGTCTGATATAACGGTGTCTGATTTAATGGTGGTCTGATATAATGGTGGTCTGATTTAATGGTGGCCTGATTTAATGGTGGTCTGATATAATGGTGGTCTGATATAATGGTGGTCTGATATAATAGTGGTCTGATATAATGGTGGTCTGATATAATAGTGGTCTGATATAATGGTGGTCTGATATAATGGTGGTCTGATTTAATGGTGTCTGATATAATGGTGGTCTGATATAACGGTGTCTGATTTAATGGTGGTCTGATATAATGGTGGTCTGATTTAATGGTGGCCTGATTTAATGGTGGTCTGATATAATGGTGGTCTGATATAATGGTGGTCTGATATAATAGTGGTCTGATATAATGGTGGTCTGATATAATAGTGGTCTGATATAATGGTGGTCTGATATAATGGTGGTCTGATTTAATGGTGTCTGATATAATGGTGGTCTGATATAACGGTGTCTGATTTAATGGTGGTCTGATATAATGGTGGTCTGATTTAATGGTGGCCTGATTTAATGGTGGTCTGATATAATGGTGGTCTGATATAATGGTGGTCTGATATAATAGTGGTCTGATATAATGGTGGTCTGATATAATAGTGGTCTGATATAATGGTGGTCTGATATAATGGTGGTCTGATTTAATGGTGTCTGATATAATGGTGGTCTGATATAACGGTGTCTGATTTAATGGTGGTCTGATATAATGGTGGTCTGATTTAATGGTGGCCTGATTTAATGGTGGTCTGATATAATGGTGGTCTGATATAATGGTGGTCTGATATAATAGTGGTCTGATATAATGGTGGTCTGATATAATAGTGGTCTGATATAATGGTGGTCTGATATAATGGTGGTCTGATTTAATGGTGTCTGATATAATGGTGGTCTGATATAACGGTGTCTGATTTAATGGTGGTCTGATATAATGGTGGTCTGATTTAATGGTGGCCTGATTTAATGGTGGTCTGATATAATGGTGGTCTGATATAATGGTGGTCTGATATAATGGTGTCTGATATAATGGTGGTCTGATATAATGGTGTCTGATATAATGGTGGTCTGATTTAATGGTGGCCTGATTTAATGGTGGTCTGATATAATGGTGGTCTGATTTAATGGTGGTCTGATTTAATGGTGGTCTGATATAATGGTGTTTTATTTTATTGTTGTCTGATATAATGGTGGTCTGATTTAATGGTGGTCTGATATAATGGTGGTCTGATATAATGGTGGTCTGATTTAATGGTGGTCTGATATAATGGTGGTCTGATTTAATTTTGGTCTGATATAATGGTGGTCTGATATAATGGTGGTCTTATATAATGGTGGTCTGATTTAATGGTGGTCTGATATAATGGTGGTCTGATTTAATGGTGGCCTGATTTAATGGTGGTCTGATATAATGGTGGTCTGATATAATGGTGGTCTGATTTAATGGTGGTCTGATATAATGGTGGTCTGATATAATGGTGTCTGATATAATGGTGGTCTGATATAATAGTGATCTGATATAATGGTGGTCTGATATAATGGTGGTCTGATATAATGGTGGTCTGATATAATAGTGGTCTGATATAATGGTGTCTGATATAATGGTGGTCTGATATAATAGTGGTCTGATATAATGGTGTCTGATATAATGGTGGTCTGATATAATGGTGGTCTGATATAATGGTGTCTGATATAATGGTGGTCTGATATAATGGTGTCTGATATAATGGTGGTCTGATATAATGGTGGTCTGATTTAATGGTGGTCTGATATAATGGTGGTCTGATTTAATGGTGGCCTGATATAATGGTGGTCTGATATAATGGTGGTCTGATTTAATGGTGGCCTGATTTAATGGTGGTCTGATATAATGGTGGTCTGATATAATGGTGGTCTGATTTAATGGTGTCTGATATAATGGTGGTCTGATATAATGGTGTCTGATATAATGGTGGTCTGATATAATAGTGATCTGATATAATGGTGGTCTGATTTAATGGTGTCTGATATAATGGTGGTCTGATATAATAGTGGTCTGATATAATGGTGGTCTGATATAATGGTGGTCTGATATAACGGTGGTCTGATATAACGGTGGTCTGATATAACGGTGGTCTGATATAATGGTGGTCTGATATAATGGTGTCTGATATAATGGTGGTCTGATATAATGGTGTCTGATATAATGGTGGTCTGATATAATGGTGGTCTGATATAATGGTGTCTGATATAATGGTGGTCTGATATAATGGTGGTCTGATATAATGGTG
>SSNR01000259.1:311343-322673 GCA_006937965.1 Callopanchax toddi | reverse complement strand
ATATAATGGTGGTCTGATATAATGGTGGTCTGATATAATGGTGGTCTGATATAATGGTGGTCTGATATAATGGTGGTCTGATTTAATGGTGGTCTGATATAATGGTGGTCTGATATAATGGTGGTCTGATATAATGGTGTCTGATATAATGGTGTCTGATATAATGGTGGTCTGATATAATGGTGGTCTGATATAATGGTGCGTCTGATATAATGGTGGTCATATTATGGTGTCTGATATAATGGTGGTCTGATATAATGGTGTCTGATATAATGGTGGTCTGATATAATGGTGTCTGATATAATGGTGGTCTTATATAATGGTGGTCTGATATAATGGTGTCTGATATAATGGTGGTCTGATATAATGGTGGTCTGATTTAATGGTGGTCTGATTTAATGGTGGTCTGATATAATGGTGTCTGATATAATGGTGGTCTGATATAATGGTGTCTGATATAATGGTGGTCTGATATAATGGTGTCTGATATAATGGTGGTCTTATATAATGGTGGTCTGATATAATGGTGGTCTGATAAAATGGTGGTCTGATATAATGGTGGTCTGATTTAATGGTGGTCTGATATAATGGTGGTCTGATAAACTGGTGGTCTGATATAATGGTGGTCTGATTTAATGGTGGTCTGATATAATGGTGGTCTGATAATATAATGGTGGTCTGATATAATGGTGGTCTTATTTAATGGTGGTCTGATATATTGGGGTCTGATATAATGGTGGTCTGATATAATGGTGGTCTGATATAATGGTGGTCTGATATAATGGTGTCTGATATAATGGTGGTCTGATATAATGGTGGTCTGATATAATGGTGGTCTGATATAATGGTGGTCTGATATAATGGTGGTCTGATATAATGGTGGTCTGATATAATGGTGGTCTGATATAATGGTGGTCTGATATAATGGTGTCTGATATAATGGTGTCTGATATAATGGTGTCTGATATAATGGTGGTCTGATATAATGGTGGTCTGATATAATGGTGTCTGATATAATGGTGTCTGATTTAATGGTGGTCTGATATAATGGTGGTCTGATATAATGGTGTCTGATATAATGGTGTCTGATATAATGATGTTTGATATAATGGTGGTCTGATATAATGGTGGTCTGATATAATGGTGTCTGATATAATGGTGTCTGATATAATGGTGTCTGATTTAATGGTTGTCTGATATAATGGTTATAGGGTTAAGCTAAGCAACCAAAGCAGGAACCAGACCCCCACAGCGCTTAGATACTGGAGGTCTATGGTTGTGTCTTCAGGTCTCCTCCCAGTGGGACACGTCCTGGTCCACCTCAGGTGACTCCTTTCCATGAGGAGGAGCAGCAACTCCACCCTGAGCTCCCCCAGATGACAACCCTCCTCATCTTATCTTATCCCTTAAGCCTGGGTCCTACATAAATCATTATTTTAATGTGCTGTCAAACAAAATAATTAAATCTTTTGATGCTCTATAAGAATGAATTGAATAAACAGCACTTTGTCCTTCTGTCTCCAGAGACTTTGAAGATGAGGGTGTGGATCGTCTTCCTCCTGTGCCTGGCTGGCCACGCCTTTGCAGCTCCTGTAAGTCAGACTCTGTGTTTAGGTGTCAGCTCCAGCCTTTATTTTTAGTGACCATCTTCCTCTCTTTGTACAACGTCTTCTCTCTTTTCCTGTGCAGTCACCAGTCTTTGTGTGATGTCTGTGATAGAGTTCTCCCCTACGAGGACTTCCTGAGAAGTTTCCCCTGTGTGCGTGTGTGTGTGTGTGTGTGTGAGAGCGTGTGTGTGTGTGTGTGTATGTGTGTGTGTGTGTGTGTTCCCCTGAGTGTCGCTGTGTCTTTTTGTTCACACATCTAGTTGATAATCTGAGATTGTTGTCTGCTTGTCACTTCCTTCACCGGACCGTGTTTGGTGTGTCTCAGACTGAGGAGGAGCCCTTCGTAGAGGAGCTGGTCACTGAGGAACCAGTTGATGAGGTCAGTCCAGATGTTCCTTTGTTGAAGAGAGCATATGGTTTTCTGAAAAGTTATTCTGAATTTTCAAAAGTTGAAGTCTTTCATAAAATCATTTGAAAGTAAATTACGATAAAAGCAAAAAATATGGAAATGTTGCTTGAAATTTCAAACTTCTAAGCCCCTCCCCCATCCCTCTCTGCTGTGCTGCAGCTCAAAGGAAGTCTGCATGTTGAAAAGAAGGCAAGTGTAGAAATGGAAATAATAAATAATGTTGACTGGTCATTTCCACTCTTATATATGTATATATATATATATATATATATATATATATATATATATATATATATATATATATATATATATATATATATATATATATATATATATATATACACCGTATATGTATATATACACATATACACATATATATATATATATTTCCCCGCCCCCCAAAAAAACAAAACAAAACAACAACCAGAAACCAGTTCTAATCATATAGATCAAGTAAAAATAATTATTTAAACTAAAATTTGTTCTGATGCAACTGTGGTCTAAAAATCACAAGAAAATAAATAGAAATTCTATTTGTTTCATGAATATGAGATTATTTATTTAAGATTCCTTTATTAGAAAACTTAACTCCTATATTTTACTGGTCTGTTTAAACCGGTTTAAACTGGTTTCTGATGTTTCTGTTGCATTTTGATCCGTCCATTTAAAGCCAATGCAGTTTCATCAAAGTAAACTTGATTGAATTCTGTTTTAAAAATCAAAGAGAAACCCAACGTGTTGCTGCTGACTTTAAGTCCATTTGATCTCTGTCACTTTTCAGGACCGGAGAGCAGAGATTAAAAAGATATTCAATAAAAGTTGAATTTTGTATAATCCATCACAAACATCTGTTACTCTGATGTTTAATCATCAAAGTTGAATGATTTTAACTTTTAGGAGAAGGAACACCATTCAGCTGTGATTAATGCAGAAAAATGGAAAACAAAAAGTCAAACTGGACTGTGAACGTTAGACATCTGTCTGTTTTAGTCACTGATGGAGTGGAGGAAGCTTTTAGACTCTGTTTTCTGACTTCACCACACGTGGACCCAGCTGGTCTCAGACTCTGTTTTCTGACTTCACCACACATGGACCCAGCTGGTCTCAGACTCTGGCCTTGGGGGCGGACCGTCTTCTGTAAAGACATTTGAGGTCTTTTTTTTAGGAAAACCACGAGTAGTTATGTGGTTTGGGTTGAGTGGACGCTGTGTAGAAATAGACCAGATCTAAATGTTTTAAACAGGTCAGAGGGAGTTTCTTCATTCTGATCACCTGAGGTGACCTCTTGTTTCCAGGAGCCCGAGGTGGGAACCAACCCAGTGCAGGTGGAGGTTGGAGAGTTTGACGAGGCCATTGAGGTTGATGAAGATGTTGCTGAGAGTAAGTTGGTGTTCTTCAGGAATCTTAACCAACACATCCATCACCTTTAGACAGTCTGTGGGAACTTTATCCTGAGTGGTTTGAGGCTTCAGATCTCCCTCCAAATGATTGATTTAATAACTTTATGTCTCCTGATGAAATTCAAATCTACATTTCTAAAAGGGAATTTATTTGTGAATCTTTACATCGATCTGAGGAGAAGACGCACAGTTAGACTGACGCTCCAACTCTGAATTAATTCTGCTGCAGCAACAACTTCTGATGGCTGCAGGATTGACCTCGATTCAGTGGCAGGCTGTGGGTTTGTTTGAGCCTCATTCAGACAAATCAAACATCATAATGACAGACTGCTGCGTTCTGCCAGCTGTGATTATATGTTCCAGCAGCTTTAAACGCCACACCCAGCTCAGAGGAGAACAGCGGTCCAGGACCAGAGAGGTTCAGCTCTGAATAAAACCTGACGCAATGTGGATCTTAATTCATGTCCACCTATTTTAGTCAGTCAGTTATGGTTTTACTAAACAGCTGCTGAATTCCAGCATCAGCTTTTTATCTGAACATTTCAGGTTTTTACTACAGAACTGAAGGTTATGGCAGCGCAGTCTTTCTTCTGATACTGGTTTTTCTTTGTGCAGATCCTTGCCTGGACTATCACTGCAAGAAGGGCAAAGTGTGTGAGGTGGATGAGAGCAACACCCCCATGTGTGTGTGCCAGGACCCCTCCAGCTGCCCTGCTGCCGAGGGAGAGTTTGAACACGTGAGAAAGAGAACAGCGTCCTCCAGCTCGGCTTTCAGCTTCCAACAACACCACAACGTTCTGTCAGTTATACAAACATGTACAGACTGAAGGAGAAGGTTTCTGAGGTCAGAGGGGCCGCCAGGTGTTTCTCACACATCGAAACCAAAGTGGACACAAATCAGAAACAGGATCTAAAAATAGGAAATCTAATTCAGTTCAGTCAGAATGACTGTTTTATCCAAAAGAGAAATGAACGTAAGAAAAAACACATCACATTAGAGACACGGTGGCTTTTCTTTACTCGCCTTGCTTTCTTCCACTGAAACAAATCCCAGTCATGGGGGCAGCATTCCATTCCCAGTAAAGAATCTCAGACCGGCCTGACCCCAGACCAGCTTAGAAACATAATCCTTCAGTGTTCCTGGGTTGACCTGAGGGCCTCCTGCTGCCCGAACCGCCTCAGGCTGCTCTCGGTTCTCCCAGTCCTGAGCCCGGCCCGTTCAGTCATTACCCAAAGCCTCCTACCCCACATTCAAATTCTCCCTCTGTGCCGCTTTACAAAGTTTACCATCCAGGTGATCATCATAAACATAGGTTTTCTGTGTTTCTGTTTCCCTTTCCAGGTCTGTGGCACCGACAACAAGACCTACGACTCCTCTTGCCACTTCTTTGCCACCAAGTGTGCCCTGGAGGGAACCAAGAAGGGCCACAAGCTGCACCTTGACTACATCGGACCCTGCAAACGTGAGATTCTGAGCTCTGTGCTGAGCAGAAGCAGTTTAACCTTCCAGCCTGGAGCCTAAACTCAAACATGTTAGCAGCTTTAGTTCACATCAACAACCACGTTTCAGACTTTATAAAGTAGTTTCAGTTATTGTTGATTTATAGAGTTATTAGTCCACCTCATACTGTGGACTGTGGTCCAGACTGGAGTCTGTTTCTATTTAAATGCTTCAGAATTGTGAAGGAAAAGCTAAAGTTCTTCTCTTCCTCTGGAATGTCTTGATCAGTTGGAGTGTTACATTTATTGTGTGGGTTCAGTTCCTTCTCACATGTGTGAAAAGTGGAGATCTCAGCTGTCTCTGCTGGGTGGGTTGGACTGCCGTGCCGGGCCCCGTGGGCTCTGTCCAGACACGCAGGCTGCATTTCTTCCCCTGTTCAAACCGAGCAGCGTGAGATGAGTCAGGGCTGGGCGGCTCACACGGTGATCGTGGTAGAGCTCGGACGCCACGAGGAAACAGGACTCAGAGACGTTTAAGGGAGAAACAACCTGAATATGTACAGGAATTCCTTTAAACGTCAAGATAAATATGATTGTGATTTCATATTAGAAAGCTCAGGATAACTCTTTAGATCCGTTCACGGTAAAAAAAAAACCTGCAAGAACTCTTTAATCTGAGAATAGTTTCCGTTCCTGAATATCTGTTGCTGAACTTTGACTCACTGCTGTCTTCTCCGTGCAGACATCGAGGACTGCCTGGACACTGAGCTGAGCGAGTTCCCTCTCAGAATGAGGGACTGGCTGAAGAACGTTCTGGTGACTCTGTATGAGCGAGACGAGGACAACAACCTGCTGACCGAGAAGCAGAAGCTCAGGGTGAGAACAGCATCACAGAATGGTTCTAGTGTTGGATAGAAACAAATGTTCAGGAAAATATTCAAATCTGCACTTTATATTTTCCTATAAGATTCCATAATTTCTTGTGAAATTTGAAAGTGTTTTCGATGGACAGATAGAAGACCTTCTGAGGGTCTTTATAAGGTTCTGGTCTCTTTAGACCTTGTTTGTTTTATCTGAACCTTTATGAATCATTCAGGCATAAAGCTGAAGCAGTGTTGTGTCCATCAAACGTCGTAGAGGAAAACTATAAAATATGAAACCAGTCAGTTCCCCCTCGAAGTTAAAATCCACTTTAACAAGCAAACGTGTGTTAAAAGGGGCACAAGCTTCCGCCACATGTGCATGTATTTATCAGGAGTATGAACAGGTAACGGTGAGTTTTTGTCTATTCGGCACTTTTAGTTGTTCTTAAAGGGAGATTCCCAGAAAGTGATTTTTGTCTGTTACCATATCCCCCATAGTTAAACCATTAGTAACCAGTCCAGCTGTTATCCTGATCCAGCAGTACTCCTTTAGCATAGCTTAGCATAAAACACTGTAAGTGAATGGTAACTACTAGCATTGTGATAAAACAGTCCTTAACACTCCCTCAGTAGTGATACTAGTGATACTAGTTCTGCCTAGTGACCTCAGTAAACAGATCGACTGGAAGTGAAAATAAAAAGGAACACGAAGGAAGTACAGGAACTATTTTAGACAAATACTGGCTACTAGGCTAAAGCCGTTGAAGTTTTTGGAAGATAATCTCTGTGCAGCTTCGTGGTTACAGACGACAGACGTAGGCGTCTTTGAGGACGCTGCGTCACGTCCTTGCACCGTTCAGCGGAGGCTTACAGCTGTTCTTTGTCATAAAGTAGTCTAACGTAGTACCTGTGATTCCTTGGCGTATAAACACAATAAACATTAGATCAGTAGATGATTAAATGACCAAAATGCTGCTGACCACCAGAGACTTCTGCTCATCATCACACTGCATCACTACAGCTATGAGCTGCTACCATCACCTCCTGTCTGGTTTCTGCTCCACTCTGATGTGAATCCACACCTTTCTGAACCTCCAGGTGAAGAAGATCTATGAGAACGAGAAGAGGCTGCAGGCCGGAGATCACTCCCTGGACCTGCTGGCTCACGACTTCGCTAAGAACTACAACATGTACATCTTCCCCGTCCACTGGCAGTTCGGCCAGCTCGACCAGCACCCCGTCGACGGGTAGAAGACCTCCCAGCGCTGCATTCATCGCCATCTTCCATTACCGCTGCCTTCACTGACCATGTGTGTTTTATCACCAGGTACCTGACCCACTCAGAGCTCTCCCCGCTGCGCGCCCCTCTCATTCCCATGGAGCATTGCACCACCCGCTTCTTTGAGGAGTGCGACGCTGATGACGACAAATACATCGCCCTGGAAGAGTGGGCCTCCTGCTTCGGCATCAAAGAGCGTGAGTGTATTTGACTTGCTCTGCATCCTGTAGCTCTGTAACCACTACGACTCAGAAACAAGAAAAAAACAGAAAGAAACAAGAAAACAACTGGAAGACGTTTAGTCAAATATTCATCAAGATTTTAAATTCTAAAACATTGGTATTGATGTCATCTGACAGGTTTAGGCTTCGTGTGTCTCAGTTAATCACATCTAAGTAAAGATGTTTTCACAGTTCAATCCATCCTCCAGCAGCTTCAGAATCTATTTTCTTTTTTGTTTATTGTGTGACGTATGACAATGTAATCAGGCCTAATTATAACGCTAATGAATGAATAGCTTTGTTGTCATTGGACCAGCATCCCGGTCCAATGAAGTTTGGTTCAGAACAGCCATTTCCAAGACCAGACAACAAATATAATACAAACAGGACACAGGGGCTTGTGGGTAATCGCTGCAGAGTGCTCCCTTTGTAAAACAGATAAGTGGTAAACAAGAGGGAAGCTACGTAAGGATAAAAAACTCTTGTCTCACTTCTCTGCCCTCATTATGGAGTTCAGGGCATGACACAGGCACAAACCGCCTCACTACATTCAGGCTAAAACAGAAAATCACAAACAATCAACCTGATGAAGGAGGGGGGGACCTCCCACCAGCTAAAACGAGTCCGCAGCAGATCCACGTAGGCCTCAGCTTCAGCCGCAGGAGGCGGAGAGGTCATCGGTCTGAGACGAACGTTGAAGTGTAGGGGGCGTGTCTCTGCGTCAGTAGGATGTGTGTTGTAGTCAGTTCATGTGAGGATGGGGGGGGTTGAGTCTTCAGCCTTTTCCAAGGCCGGCAGAGGGGGGGGGGGGGGGGGGGGGGGGGGGGGTTGAATTCCAGATAACAGATTTGTTTTGAGGCAGGCAGAGATCATTCCCCTCTGCCTTCAGTCTGAAGCGGTCTAGATCCATCCAACGGGCGAATTCTGGGTCAGAACCCACCGAGCCGGCCGAGTGTTCCTGTCAGCTGTTCATCCGTCCGCTGACAAGTCCAGAACCACGGCCAGATCGCTGCAGAGCGTCTAGCCTTCACCTCAGCTCAGCCAGCCTGGGTTTAGAGTTCACCCACGGCTCCATCCATAGAGCCCGGGTTGTTTGCCAATCACTCCCACAGCTACCAGTTTGCAGAAGTTCCCGGATCCCACACACCAAACAGCAGAACCCGGTAGTCATGATCCAATTATGTAAAGATCGTCAAGTAGAGGGAAAAGAGAGTTTGTCCGTAACATTCCTAGACCCGCTGATCAAATTCAGAGGGGGATACAGCAGGTTCTCCGGGATAGTTGACAGGACAGAGAGCCGGGGAAGACGGGCCCACATAGCAAAATAGGTCTGGCCCGGATCTGGCCCTGTGGTATGTGGCCCGGCACTAACGTCTGGCCCGCATACCACAATGAATCACGGCCCTGTATTGACCCAGAGGTCGTTTACCAGAGGTGGCCCAGATGTGGGCCAATAAAGGGCCAGATCTGGGATGGTCCAATCTAAGCTGGATGAACCAAACCACAACCGGGCCAGATCCGGCATGCCATCAGATAAACAGTGCCATGATTGACAGATCTGGCCCAGATCCGGTTGACAAACCGCTCGCCATGCCAGAAGTCAGCCAGATAAGCCGGCTCAATGCCGGATCTGGCCCAGACCCGTCTGCTATCAGGGGGGAGGGAGGGGGAGAGGAGTGCTGGAGAGAGTCAAGGTTTAATGAATAAAACCACAATAATTATAACAGCAGTGATGATGTAACTGGACCAAATGTTCTTTTTTCTTATGAAATATTTCTTACAAATCATTAATTGATGCATCAAATGAAATCAAATAAAAGCTTTCATGAATCTGTTTTGATTATAAAATGGTGACTTTGGTTTGTTGTGGTGTTTAAGGTCTATGCTGCTCTTCAGTAGAATGATGCTGATTTCCAGAAACAGCTGATGGTCAGTGAGGACCCCTGAAGCCTCTCTGATACAGGATGTTTAGTATTTGGTTCTATTTATCCACCGATTGCTTCCTAACTGGTTGACAAGACAACCAACCAATTTTTTAAGGATTTTGACACAACTGTTGGAAGGATGATGCTTTTTATTTGCTGTTTTCTCTTCCTGTTGCCATGGTAGTAATGAATGTTGTGTTTTTCTTTGTGCTTGCAGAGGACGTGGACAAAGACCTGGTCATCTAAGTTCCTCTGAGGAGCAGCCAGAAAGCTTTAGTCTCTACTAACCAGACACGGTGCTGATGATTCTTAAGTTAAAAGAACAAAAACATCACAGTTAAGGTGCTAATTGCAAATTGCTTTTAACTTTTTTATTCGAATAATGATCTTTCCTACGTATACCACTAGAAGATTTTCCAGATGAGAAACATGCACAGTCTGTACTAACGTGTTCAGAAACGTTTGATTCTCTCGTTTGTTGAACTAAACACCTTGTAAAGAAAAACTAAAGACCTCTGATGTAAATTTACATTGTTCTATGTCTATGCTACCATGCGTTCAGGGCTTTTCATCAATTGGACATCAGTTTGAAACATTTTCTTCAGGCGACTGAAAGTGTAAAGTCAAAAATAAAGTTTCTAAATAAATTCTTCCTCTGCTTGCTTTCTACTGAACCTGTTTAGTTGCACTCTTTTGGTGGTGGGCTCATTTTTAATGTATTTTGTTTGTTGACTACTGGGTTCAGACAGATCTGTGCGGATGTTTTGAAGCATTAAAGACGATATTGTTTGCTGGAATGAGGGGGGAACCTCGCAGGCTGAGAGTTTTTCTCACCAATAAAATCTCGAATGACGTCTTCTCGTGAATAAAATATTCTGAAACAAATCTGAAAATCTCTTCCTATCTCTGCGTCCTCTGAGGAGGAATTCTCTCTCAGATCATCGGATCATCTGTACGACATCACGGCTGTTTCACTTTGTTTTTTTACCTCTGAAGCTCATTTCTCTAAATGCAGCCATTTGTAGACTGATTGTTTAAAATGTGTGAGGTTTAAAGATGAGTATAAAAGCCTCTGAAGCCGTTTCCTCCACCCTGTTGGTGCTTTCCTTCTCCAACACATTCAGGGTGACAGTTTATACCTGATTAGATGAGTCACTTTCTGTTTTTTGGAGGAAACACTAGTCAGTTCCAGTCGGATAACTCCTTACATGATATAAGATCAACAGCAGTCATTGTTTTCATGACCCATTCAGAGTCAGGAATGCAGAATATTTTTAAAATAATCATGGTCTACATCAGCTGTCTGCAGGCTTTTTAAAAACAACCTCTTTTCCTCCAACTTTGAACCATTTCACTGTCATGTTTCTGAACTGATATAAGCTGTTCATCTAAATTAGTTGGAAAATATCAAATTAAAGATGGGCAAAAAGAAAACAACGCCATGTACAATTAGAACACATCTGATCATAAAGCATTTAGTAACAAACTGCAGAAAGGTTACAGTTCCTGTTCCAAGCATCATGTTTCCTGAAGTCAAAAATTCAGTTTTTTAAAAATGATTTTGAATAATTTGAGACATAAACAAACCCAGTGAAGTCCAGTCCTTCTAGTCCTGTTTCTATTTCACTTCCTCCTGATTCAGGTCCTTCTTTAATCCAATGAGATCCAGTTTGTTTTTTAAAGTTGTCCTGAGAAAACCATCGAGTTTAAGGCTTTGTGATGTCACCCTCATCCCTGAGCGAGACCAGAGCAGAACTCACCGACGCCTGAAAGAAAACGATGAGACGAAGAACCGGGCCGGGAACGTTACAGTTCTGGGTTTTAGAGATGAAGAACCGAGTCAGGAACGTTACAGTTCTGGGTTTTAGAGATGAAGAACCGAGTCGGGAACGTTACAGTTCTGGGTTTTAGAGATGAAGAACCGAGTCGAGAACGTTACAGTTCTGGGTTTTAGAGACGAAGAACCGAGTCGGGAACGTTACAGTTCTGGGTTTTAGAGACGAAGAACCGAGTATGGAACGTTACAGTTCTGGGTTTTAGAGACGAAGAACCGAGTCGGGAACGTTACAGTTCTGGGTTTTAGAGATGAAGAACCGAGTCGGGAACGTTACAGTTCTGGGTTTTAGAGATGAAGAACCGAGTCGGGAACGTTACAGTTCTGGGTTTTAGAGATGAAGAACCGAGTC
>SSNR01000259.1:253484-307890 GCA_006937965.1 Callopanchax toddi | reverse complement strand
GAACGTTACAGTTCTGGGTTTTAGAGACGAAGAACCGAGTCGGGAACGTTACAGTTCTGGGTTTTAGAGACGAAGAACCGAGTCGGGAACGTTACAGTTCTGGGTTTTAGAGATGAAGAACCGAGTCGGGAACGTTACAGTTCTGGGTTTTAGAGACGAAGAACCGAGTCGGGACCGTTACAGTTCTGGGTTTTAGAGATGAAGAACCGAGTCGGGAACGTTACAGTTCTGGGTTTTAGAGATGAAGAACCGAGTCGGGAACGTTACAGTTCTGGGTTTTAGAGATGAAGAACCGAGTCGGGACCGTTACAGTTCTGGGTTTTAGAGATGAAGAACCGAGTCGGGACCGTTACAGTTCTGGGTTTTAGAGATGAAGAACCGAGTCAGGAACGTTACAGTTCTGGGTTTTAGAGACGAAGAACCGAGTCAGGAACGTTACAGTTCTGGGTTTTAGAGACGAAGAACCGAGTCAGGAACGTTACAGTTCTGGGTTTTAGAGATGAAGAACCGAGTCGGGACCGTTACAGTTCTGGGTTTTAGAGACGAAGAACCGAGTCAGGAACGTTACAGTTCTGGGTTTTAGAGACGAAGAATCGAGTCAGGAACGTTACAGTTCTGGGTTTTAGAGATGAAGAACCGAGTCGGGACCGTTACAGTTCTGGGTTTTGAGCTCAACAGAAACAGCTGTTTGTTCCTTCCTGGGGGATTTTCTTCTCATCAGGTTTCTCTGACGTGTATCTGGACTTTTACTGGTTCTGGTCTTTTACTGGTTCTGGACTTTTACTGGTTCTGGTCTTCTTTGAGAACTTGTCCCGTTCCGTTTCCTCTGATCTGTGTTGATTTATGACGTCCTCTCTGGGTTCTTTTGTTAGAGTCACGTTGTTTTCTTTGGCCAGGCCTCTGCGGTTCTTCTTCCTTGTTTAGATTTTCGTCACCGCCTCCTTCGGGTCCAGGTTTGGGTTTTGGGTTTTTAAAGGTTTTCCTCCGTGGAACTGCTTTGGAACCCGTCATTAAAACTGTCACTTTGTACTGAAAATAATGTGATATGATCAGAGTTTTGATATTTGTGCACTAAAGAGGTCTCTGATGCAGAATCATATCAAAACCCCTTAATTCATCGTATCACACCATAGTCTGTAAAGTCTGCGTGCCAAGCTAAAATCTACTTTTAGCTTTTAAAAACACTTTTATGTTTTACTATGTAACATGAAAACTTCACATTTTTATCAAACATTTTCTGTAGCATCAAAAACTTCCAGTCTAAAAGTTTGATGGTGTAAAATGAACATTTCAATCTTTTAAACTCAAAAGAAGATGTGTGTTCCTAAAGAACCCAGAAGAACATTGTGTTCCTAAAGAGAGGACATTGTGTTCCAGACACATGTTGTGGCTCCTGAGTTCTGCCTGCAGCCTGTCTCTGACTTGGTGTTTGATGTTCTCTGGCTGACTGAGGCTGCTCGCGGTCCCCTGGGAGACAGCAGAGGGAGATCCGACCGGAGCGCCCTGCTACCATCCCCACCCGCTCATCCAGACTCCAGGAAGCCTGAAGTCCCTCCTCTCTGACTGTCAGACTCTCCTCCTCTCTGACTGTCAGACTCTCCTCCTCTCTGACTGTCAGACTCTCCTCCTCTCTGACTGTCAGACTCTCCTCCTCTCTGACTGTCAGACTCTCCTCCTCTCTGACTGTCAGATTCTCCTCCTCTCTGACTGTCAGATTCTCCTCCTCTCTGCCAGAGAGCGTTTGTGATTTCATACGCTTCATTTTCAGACAACGTCATTCAACCAGGGAGGCGTTGCAGTTTGAAATGTGCTTTAAAGGTGGATTTAAGACGTTTGTAATTTATGTTGAGATATTTTAAAAAATATGTGTGAGATCAACATGAAAACTGAAACTTATCACAGGAGAAACTATCTCTAATGAAGGTTGTAGAATACACTCTAAAAAGTAAAACCATCATTTACCTAAATTCTTTGGTGTAACATTTTACACCAAAGAATAAGGGTAAATGATGGTTTTACTCTTTAGAGTGTAGTGTTGCAGGCTGGCAGCTGGTTTACGTTAGAAGTGATTTTTGTTTGTGGAGTTTTTTCTTCTTCAGTTTTTGGATTGAAGGCATTGCTTTTAGAGTGATCTGGAGGATTTTTGCTGTCATGTTTCTACTTTCTGACCACCTGTCAGGATACATAACCATAAAAACAGCAGCTCACGCTCAAAGATACTCAAACTATGACCCAGAATCCCAGAAGAGTCAAAGAGGAGGAGGCGGATGAGGAGCAGGAGCAAAGTGGAGGAAGAGGAAGTTTAGAGCCTCTCTTTTATTGATCGTAATGTGAAACCTCTCAACATGGATGAAGCTCTGATGAGCATTCAGAATATGATGAAGGTTAGCAGAGCTGGTGTAATCCAGGACCTGCTGCTGTGGAAGGTCAGCTCTGCAGACCTGCTGAGACCTTCATCCAACAGCAGGCTCTAGATTAGTTCTGGGATTAATCAAGTATTTTTGATTTGGAGTTGATTAAAGAAAACACATGGCCTCTTCTAGGACTTTATGCAGCTTGTGAGAATTTAGTAAAGCTTAAATAAATACATGAATAATGAGATTTTAGAGGTCTGTTAACAGATATTTTCCGGTATTAGAAAAAAGGCAAAACGTTTTGAAAAACACATCAAATTTCCGGATATGACAGGTGATGTCTATTAGTTTTGTTCCACATCCACAGCCTCCTTTGGGTTTCCTTATTTTCATGTTTTTTTTCTTTTTCGAGGCATTATTTGTTCCTGATCTCTTGCAGCTTGACAGATTTGAAAAAGTACCAAATAAAGAAAATTGCTCGGGTAGAGTACCGTCAGGCCATTTGAGGCGAAATGTCAGGTCTTCTGCTACAGAGATGGGGTGAAAACGAAAAGATTTCACATTTAAAGGCACCGTCCTGATTTATAAACTAACGCAACAACAACCTTGGTTTCATCACTTTATGTAATAAAGGTTTCTTCTTTTCAATATTTACTTATTTTGTGCTAAATTTATATTAATTGTTAATTTATTCTGGTATTTAGCAGCAATGAATCACAGTTTTATAGGTTTACAACAGATTTCTTTCAGATAACGGCTGCAGGTTTGTGAAGACATAAATATAAATCAGCGTCCTCTCAGCTAAAATAAAAATAACATTTGTTCAAATGCTGATTTATTTCGCCCCCAAGTGGACAAAATCCACTAGTGCACCAGCATACTTTTTTTTAATTGAACAGTTAGTTATATTACAACTATGAACTTCAATCAAAACAAGTTGCCATACAATTGACATATGGTTGATAATATATATCCAATTTCTTGTCAAGAAGAGAAATACAAACAAGAAACAAATAAACATGAATAATAAACCAAATGACACAACAAGATAAAGGAAAAGATAAAGGGGTCTGCTTATTCAGTTAAAGAAAACTTTAGAAAAACTCTGATTGTTTTAACACGTTTTTGATTGGCTAAACTAAGACTTTTAATAGAGACAATCTACATTTTTAGATCAGATTCTTTAAAAGCGTCAAATGAAGGGAGTTTTCCATTTCATTTTAGGAATATAGTATTTTGCTCAAATTAAAAGTAAGTTCATCAAAAACATTTCTTCAGAGGTGAAATTAGAGTTTTTAAGAATAAGTAATATTTGAAGTTTTGATAATATCACATTCTTGTCAATTTTTCTAGACATAAAACTTTGTAAATCAGAACAAAACATGAACAATCCACAAATACATGTTCAAGACTTTCACGTCACATTGACAAAAGGAACATTCTCTACTTATAGTAGAGTAGAAACGACAAATAGTGTCTTTCACAGGGTAGTACTGATTTACAATTTAAAATAAAAATCATTTGATTTTATTGGAGATGACATATTTATGAGGTACTAAGAAGAAGTTCAAGAAATCCCGTCTATATTTACGTAAAGGATTTAAATCAGCTCTGATCAATTTGTTCTTTTCCAGAATGTTAGTTCCTTCAGTTCAAACTGGGTCATCGTGAAACTGAAAATCTCTATGTTGGATAGTTTTTGCCAACAAAATTAAATGATTTGGAATTGACCTAATGACCATTTCAAATTCTTTTTTATCGATATTACTATTATTGTTGAATGCAAAGGTTTCGTAATCGTACCACTCACCATTTCCATCAAATAGTTGGTTTATAAAAATAATATTCTTATCAACCCAGTTTTGTAGATAAAGTGACTTATTTCTATATAATATGTAAACAATGTTCCACAAAATGCAGTTATGAGGAGAGTAGTTGTGTTTATGTAACAAATTCCAACATAATAGAGCCTGTTGATGAAATGTAGCAAGTTTGACAGGAAGCTTTCCAACTGAGAAAGGACATTTTAACAAAAAACTTAATCCCCCCAGATCACTAAAGAAGTGATTGGGAAAGATATTCCACATAGAATTAGGATTTGTTAGAAATCTTTTAATCCAGTTTATCTTAATGATCTGATTAAAAATAGTATATGTCAGTACATTTAAACCTCCTTCAGCTAACCAATTTGAAAGCATACTACCAGCATACTACTACAGCATACTACTAAAACACCTAAAAACTCACCTTTTCATCCAGGCTTTCCCTAACTGATCATGTAGAAATTTGACTGTATATATATTTTGTATATATTTTGTGATCCTGATTACATTTTGTGCCTGTATTCACCTGTGCTTTGAAATACCTGATTATACCTGTATTGTACAGCGCTTTGTGATCTGTTTCTGGGAAAGGCGCTTTAAAAATAACATTTACTTACTACTTACTTACTACGGTGGACGCCAGTTCCAAAAACCAACGCACCTTCAACCATAGATATCATATATATCACTAGATGTCCTATGTGGGACTCGACGGCGTCCCTACACGGCGGCCATCTTGCTTCGTACGGCTGACGTTCTGCTCTCTATGGTAGCAGATGGAAGGTGAGCATCAGCTGAACTAAAAACACTCAGAACTCGATTAAAAATGAACGGATTTACAAACGGGTTACTCTCTTACAAACCGTATTATGTATAGACTTGACATTTGATACTTTTACAATTTATGAATTTCCCGACCATTATCGTTATATTTTGATATATATTCACAGCCACGGCTCTGACGTTTATAAAAATGCAAACCGTTTAAAAATCGGTTAAAAATTGAGCAAGTTAGAGGTATTTATTAGTACATGCTCCATTGACACAAATGTAAGAAAGGGGGCAGCTGTCCGAAGTAAGATGGCCGCTGGCGTAAGGACGTCAGGCTCCATTGCCGAACAGCGCGGGTGAGACATCTAGTGACATATGTGATATCTATGCCTTCAACCACTATGCCTAACTCGGGTCAACATCCGGGCCACTCGCGGGAGCTTCATTTAATTGGTCGCCGAGTACAAGCGGAACATAAAAGCTGAACCTCATTGTTTAGAAAGCGTCAAGGGGCGGGATATCAGGGTTAGTTGCGAAGGTGAAACCGGTATCCGGGTCCTCCAGCACGTTGTGAAGCCGCTAGTTAACAGGCAGCCGCTCCGCTGGTTAAAAAGGCATCTTATTTCCAAACAACGCTCTCATTTTAATAATTTGATCAGTTGGTAAGTTGTTTTTCTATTAAGAATTACTTTATTTGAGAATAAAGAAAAAATTTCTTCTCTCGTCGTGGAAATGTGATTAAATGGGTCGGTGTCCCGGGCTCCGTCTACTTCTTGGCCTTCGGTGATGGCTGCTAGCTGGTTTTTGGACATTGTGGCTAAGCTATCACGTTAAAGTGATAAAATCATATAATTTGCGTAGTTTTTAAAGAGTTTGAATACTACGATGCATCAGATATTTCCTCACTTTTTTTAGATTTCGATATCTTTAACACCCCTCCGTTTCGCTTTTAGCTTTCTCGAGGAAATAGCCACCACCCTTTCAGTCATGACTCCCTCCCTTTTTTCTGAATCCTTCCTTAAATCTGGAAATGTTTCTTTATCTGGATTTAGTGTGAAATGTTCGGTTTGTGTGCGTTAAAATGATGACCGGCTGAGTGGTCGTTATAAGCGGAACGTTTGACCGGGAGGGGACCGACCGGGACACGTGCTGGGGTTGCTCCGTCTGTTCGTGAGGCCGCGAGCCGCTCCATCGTGATGTAGCCGGGCGTCGTGCCATGTGAGCCCAGGTTATATCTGGAAACGGCCGGTAGACTGGCCCTCATGGGGGCCTTCATCACTGCTGGCATGGCGGGGCCTTTGTTCCCGTTACACACGACCGGGGGAGCACGTTCTTTGACTAGAAGCTTTTTTGTTCCAGCTGATTTTAACTTCGAGGAGTTGCTTTTTCTAATTGTTACAACTAGTCCTTTTTATTAATTTAATTCGTTCAGTTATAAACATCAAGTCATAAATACAAAATTACAGGAGTGAAACGAAGGTTAGGGTTTAGTGTCGGTTATAAATACAGCTGATTATTGGTGATAACAATCTTTTTAGATCATCATTAAAATGATGCCCTAAACATCTGCTTTAGTGTAGTTTTAACAAAGATACTTTATAAATCTAATTCATACAAAGGTTTGGTTTCCAGTGTTCTGATCCGAAGTAAAACTACTTATTTTCATGGTGGATCGTTTATATTTGCTGGCAGTTTCAATGAGACTGCATGAATTTTGGGGGAATAAATTCACTGAGGTGCATCAAAAGTATCTCACCCATCAAAATAGATTTATTGAATGACCATTGTTCTTTTGTATTTTGCATGAGACGGTTTCAACTAGATGTCTGAATTTCTGTGCTACTGTATGTGCTGCTGCAGCTGCATAAACTGTACATCTCATGCCAAGTTGTAGTAGATTACATGGCTAATGCAGCGTTCTGACACATCAGTATGACGTTTAGGTTGAGTTGTTTTCAATACCTGAAAATTAGCCTTTTAGTTTGTCACTGTTCAGCTGCAGTTAGCCAGACCACTTTGTTTTTTGAGACTCTACTTTAAGTGATGTCACCTTTGGGTATGGTCCTTACTTTAGATGATAACAGAACGTCACTTCAAAATGACCAAAATATCTTTCTAACTAATGAAGACAAACGCCAGCTTTAATTTTGAACCCGTTGCTGCAAGAATATTTCTTTACTGTTGTCACAAATCCTCATTATTCCAATGTTCTCAAATAATTTGACAGTTTCAGTTAGTATAAACTTGATTTTTTTATTTTTATTACGTGGGCTCATGTAGAAATACCCAGCAAAGAATCAGACTGCACTTGAAGGCATCTCAAGCGCTGGTTACATTTAGCAAATGAAAATACACCACAAACAGAAGAATGTTGTTCTGTTGGAGCATGTCTCTGCTTTCCCATTTGTCCTTAGAGGCCATCAGGCTTTGCCTTTGTCAGATTTCAGGTTTCTTGGCATGTTGGTGAAACTAATAAGCAATCATAGTTTGTAGTTTTGAGAAAGAAGCGGAGAGGTGATGCCTTGGGTTTGAAAATGTCAAACAGTACTTCAATATAAACTCTTTTCAGGGCTCAACTTTCCAAAATGATTTAACGATGTAAATAAAAGCTCAGGACATATTTCTGTGGGGGAAAGTTGGTAGCATCAAATCGAAGGCCCCTTATGAGGTGTCAGAAGCACTGTTACATCTGTTTATTCATGAGGCATACAAGACAAACGCTTAGTCTCAGACACAGGAATCAATAATAATAATAATAATAAATTTAAAGTGCCTGTGACTCCATATTTAAATCACTTTATATTAAACAGGTGTAATCTTTGATGCCTCTAGATCAGCGTTGTACCATTAGAACTCAAAATACGCTGTAATTATTTCCTAACGAGCAACTCAGAGATCAGAAGAAAGCGCCGCCTTCCAGTTCTGCTGGGTTTCTCCTTATTTGGCAGCCTGACACTTCTGCTGCAGCAGGGGGCAGTGTCCAGTAGGGGGCAGTGTCTAGTAGGGGGCAGTGCCGTCGCGTGAAAGAGAAACGAAACTGAAACTAAACACTACACGGTCTATGGGCAATGGCGGCGGCACTGCCTCGCTCCAGGTGTCGTGAACGTGCATGTGGGCGGAGAATTGACCATATAAGCAAGTCCGGATCACTATGACCTCATAGCGGGCTGGAGTGAAAAAAACTGTTTGAAACCTGGGTCTGAAATCTGGAAGAGCTTCTCACTGGCTGGACTACGAGACAGATGGACGCCGTGTTTTGCTCTTTCTGGCTGGTTTAAGGTGAGAACTCAACGTTGTAACAACGTTGCAAACATGGAAACCGATGTCATGGGACCTTTAACTTATATTGCACTTTATATTTCGCAATCTCAAAGTGCTACAGAGGAGAAGGTTAAAATAGCTGAGTCAACGTTCATAAAACAAGTTAGAAAATAAAAGGGGCGGCTACAGAATAAAACTAACAAAAAGCTGTTTTAAAAAGGAAGGTTTTTAGGTTCTGTTTGAAAGCATCCACAGTTTGTGGAGACCTTAAGTGGACAGGGAGGGAGTTCCACAACCTGGGAGCAGCAGAGGAAAGGCATTAGAAAAGAATTATAGGCAAGTCTACTCTTAATGACTTTAATATTGTCCTGTTGAGCAGAAATAAATCTTCTGACCAACACACTGGTCAGAAGATTCAATAATGTCCCATCTTAGGCATGATTATGATTACAGTGTTCATTTTTAAAACTCCTTTGGGTTGACTCGGTTATCAATATCGTAAATAAGTCAGGAATTTAAAACGACGTATTGCTCCAGGAATCTAAACTACCAGTCTGAAGAGGCTTTAATGTTTTAGTGTTTATAAAGATTAATAAAAATGTTAATATTAAAGGCCACATTTTCATTTCCTGTGAATGTGGGAAGCGTGTACTTTCTAATCCTTGGACCATCTTGTTTGGTTCCCACTCTAGGGCTCTCAGGTTGACCTCCTCACTAAGCTCACACTCCTCTGTTTTGCAGAGATTTCCAGTTGACCAAAGAAATGGTGATGGAGAAGCCAAGTGCCCAGCTGGTCGGGCGAGAGTTTGTCCGACAGTATTACACACTCCTGAATCAGGCCCCTGACTACCTGCACAGGTACGAGCACCAGCTTCACCTTTAGTGGGGGGGTGGACATTTAAATAGCACTTTATATGCAGCATGTTTTAATTAAGTGGCTTGTTGAAATTATGTCTGCAAAAACATTTCTGTCTCTTTGTTCAGGTTTTATGGAAAGAACTCGTCTTATGTGCACGGTGGCCTGGACAGCAATGGCAAACCAGTGGAGGCTGTTTATGGACAATCTGTAAGTCGCCTTCATCCAGTAAATAAAGTCTTGTGTGTTTAAAATGTGAAATAAAGGAAAGATTATTGTTTAAAGTGCTAGGCAGGTAACTTTGTTCTGTCTGCCAAGATTGTTCTCATTACTAGTTTTAAACTTATAATATTCACTGAAAAGTTTTACTTTTTGTTGGAGATGCACTAAAATCATATTTTGCTCCAAACTGAGTAGTAGTACTTTCCATTGAATACCTATTGGTACTAGGGCTGTCACGATTACGTTGACTATTAAAATCATCTGCGACAAGTTTAATTGAGTCTTTTTTTTTTTTGGACTATTCTCTCAAACTGCCACTTTACCTTCCACTGCCTTGTCTGCCTTTCTGATCTGGATGCACATGCACGCTGTGCAGCAGCTCTGTGCATTTGGATCCAGTCTGACCTATGTCTTTATTGCACGGTCCTCTTCTTGGTTTTGGACAGTTGTGGTTAAAAGTGAAGCTAACTTTAAGCAGCGTGTGAATGTGTCTATGTAGTGTGAAGCACTTTGGGAGTTCTAGGACTTAGAAAGTGCTATACAAGTACATACTAATAGATGATAGATTGACCCATGCCTCCCCTCCTGTTGGTATCAGGGCATCCCTACGCTCTATAGTTCTTGTTTAAACGACCTTTAAGCAGTCTTGTCATTCAGTTTCTTGTCTGACATTAAATTCATGTTGATGTTTAAAAATATGTTTTTACTGCAAAGCTGTCCAAATGAGACTTGAGTTTCCTGAACCTTTCTTTTGTTTTTGTGCAGGAGATCCATAAAAGGGTGATGGCTTTGAGTTTTCGAGACTGTCACACAAAGATCAGACACGTGGACGCTCACGCCACCCTGAACGAAGGCGTGGTGGTGCAGGTGATGGGCGAGCTGTCGAACAACATGCAGCCCATGAGGAAGTTCATGCAGACGTTTGTCCTGGCTCCAGAGGTGTGTCTAAGTTCGCTTTGGGTGGCTTTAATTAGATTTGGTTATGATTTATACATGCAGTATTGTTTTGATGCGTTTTCTGCAGGGTACGGTTGCTAATAAATTCTACGTTCACAACGATGTGTTCCGTTACCAAGACGAGGTGTTTGGTGACTCTGACTCTGAGCCTCCAGAAGGTGAGAAATATTTCACTAAATGGGTTTCGCTGCACACTGAACCATTTCTAGACTCTTTACCCGTCAGCTGCTTTGATTGCAGTTAAACATTGATGCTATTGTTTTATTAAAGGTTTAGTTTCTTACTTCTTGAAGGATCTAGGGTTAGCTTTACGAAACGAACCTCGTGAGCGCTGCGCCCGGCGCTGCGAATAGCTGCAGCCTTGGACGGGAGCGCGCACAAACTTCTGCCTAGTTCACCTTAGGGTTGTCACGGTGTGAACATTTACCTTCAGTTGTTGTCACCAAAATGATCACGGTGTTCGGTATTACCGCAGTATTTTTTTTAAAGAGTGTTGAATATGTTCAACCAGACAACTAAATAAACCTCTAGATCAGGATAATGTTGTCCTCAGCTTGTGTCCTCCCTGTGAGGTTTTCAGGTCTGGGGAGAAGTCATCAGGCAGTAATCATTGTTGTTAAATTCATAATCAATCATAACTGGTGACTGTAGATCAGTTGACCAACACCCTATTGTACTGGATGGGCCACCGTACTTGACAAACACAATCTCGTTGCTATGGTTACCCGTCCTACGTTACTCCAAGGTGGTATTCTCTCTGTACTGCTCCCGCTCCCCGCCACATGGCTAATAAATAAACCACCAGTTATTTTCTGCTAAGCTGAGTTCTGGTGGACTGATGTTGCCGTGCTTCGTTAAGCAGCGTCAACAGCGCTCTGCTCTTCTCTGCTCGGGAAGAGAATATCCCTTTCGTAGGCGAAGTGCGGCAGGTCCCGCCTTTCTCGCCTCTGATTGGCTGCAAGCGCTCTCCTACGATTGGCTGTGGGGATTTCAGGCAAGCTCCCGCCTTTCTCGCATCTGATTGGCTAGAAAGACTTTTCGCCCTCTTCGCCTCGTCAACAATTTCAGAGATCAATGAAAATGTCCGGGTTTTAGCGCTTTTCACGCCAAATAGGCACGCCACATACTAAAGTAACTGGTGCGAATAAAGCAGTCCGTGTTGCGTGTGACGTCCGTCTCATAGACGGAACAAGCAGCGTTTCATGGTGTGTTCTTATGGAATATGACATTAACACTACTTAAAAACTATTTTCCTGGATCTTACATCAGTTCGTGATGGTGTAATGGCGAAGACGCCAGTCTACAAGCCTGAAGATCGCAGGGTCGACTCCTCCACCGGCAGTGCTGATAAATACACGATTCGTCGATTAGTCACGATTACGTCGACTACTAAAATTGTCGGCGACGAATGTAGAAGTCGACGCGTCGTTTATTTATTTATTTATTTTTGAACTATTCCCAAACTGCCACTTTACCTTCCACTGTCTTGTCTGCCTTTCTGATCTTGATGCACATTCACGCTGTGCAGCAGCTCTGTGCACTAGTCTGGCCCATGGGCTCCAAAGGTCTAGTCCGTGCTCCACTCCCCGGTTCTGATCCGCGTGCTTCCCTTCTCAGCCCGGTTCTGATCCGCGTGCTTCCCTTCTCAGCCCGGTTCTGATCCGCGTGCTTCCCTTCTCAGCCCGGTTCTGATCCGCGTGCTTCTCTTCTCAGCCCGGTTCTGATCCGCGTGCTTCCCTTCTCAGCCCGGTTCTGGTCGGCGTGCTTCTCTTCCCAGCCCGGTTCTGGTCCGTGCGTCTGGTTTTTAATGAGTCTGTCCGTGAGGTGAACAGCAGTCTGAACACTTTGAGAAATGTTTTACTTGATGCTCCAGTTAAAGGCGTGATTGTCGCTACAAGCTGCACATTTCATTAAAAGTTGAATAAACGTCCTCCTGCCTTTACTTTTGGTTAGAACAGACCTGAAACACTTCAGACTGTATGATGGTTTAATAAGATCAGCTAACTGTAGATGCTTTTACAGAACCTAAAACATATTTTTAGAAAAGTTTTTTGTTAAAAGTATTTTTCAGGCTCTCCTGTTAATTATTTTAGTCATTTATTGACCCTGATCACTTTATTTTAGGCTGCTGTTCTGTAGCACTTTGAGAAAAGTGCAGTACAAATTAATGTTTTATTATTATACTTATTAATAATAATGACTGCATGCTGGTGAGATAATATATTAAATCTATATAATTTATGTACGTTTTCTGTCCATTGTAGCGTGATCCGATGTGTCGACTATCAGAACAATGGTTTGTGGCAGCTCTAGTGTAAACCATTTATGAACATCGATCTGTCGCGCTGATTTGAGCTGCTGGGCCAGGACGCTCTTGTGAATGAGATTTTTATTCTCTTTTCTGGTTAAATAAAATGAATAAATCCATTTTCAGAGTC
The DNA here is from genome assembly GCA_006937965.1 of Callopanchax toddi. Taxonomy (NCBI): domain Eukaryota; kingdom Metazoa; phylum Chordata; class Actinopteri; order Cyprinodontiformes; family Nothobranchiidae; genus Callopanchax; species Callopanchax toddi. The sequence continues at coordinate 295,208 of SSNR01000259.1, read as the reverse complement.
TGAGGATGAGGTGGAGGAACTGGAGAGGGTCCCCTCTCCTGACGTTGCCCCAGAAGACTCCGGCTCCTTCTATGACCCAACCGCTTGGTATGGTTCTAACAGATGTTCTGTTTTAACTCTTAGAGCTGCTGTCTGGAGTATTTGAGCAAGGTCATTTTAAAAAATACAGTGTACCAAGGCCTCCCTCCTCCTCCTGCTCCTCTAACCTCACCTCTAGCGGTTCATGAGCTTCTCTCTCGTCTCCGGTGTGTTTTTCATCAAGTTTAGTTGCTGGAATTTTCTTTTTTCTTTCTGAAGTCGATGTAGCCCTCGGTCTCCGGGGAATGGTTAACATTTTAGCAGAAGTTTGCTCCGACTTCTCCGTGACTGCTCTCTTCCAGCACAGCCACTGTAAACAGGAAGACACGGAGCGTCCGACAATGTGAAAACTCAAATTCTATTGGCCTAAAAATGTTGGTGGTCAGTGTGACTTCATAGGAGTTCATGAGAGGAAGGAGGGTCTTCAGAAGAATAAAGGCTGCTGACTCCACAAGGATTAAAACCCATTGATTCCAGTCGGAGCCTCCACTCCGGCTCCGGGGCGGTAGTGGGGCAAACTTAACTTTCCACAACAAGTCTGTTTCTCCTGGACACCGCAGTGGATCGTCATCAAGTTAACAACATGACGTACGCCAAACAGGAAGTGAAACGCCGTCAGACGAGGTGCATCTGGTATTTTTCAGAATAAAACCATTAGTTAACACGATTTGGATATTTTAAAAGACAGAAACAACATAAAACTGAAGCAGAAGATGAAACTATATAAAAACGAAGTGTGCTTACCCATTGTGGAACAAGCCAAGTGAATAAATAACCTCAAGAAGACGACTAGCTTTAGTTTACCAGCTGCTGCTAACCACAGACTTGTTCTCATGTGAACCGCTGAGATTTGGCGCTCCTGCTGAGGCAAAGAGCCGGAGGCGTTCCACAACCAAACCTCAGCCGGTGTGGAGTAGCAGTCCCAGATGTTGTGGAACTCTACCATAGATCATAGTTTAGAACTGAACTATCATTTGAAACCTTTAGAAAACTTTGATACAGAGAAAATGCTCCAGACTGCAGCTTTAAGTCAAACTGCTGTAGCTTTGTTTGCCATTGATCATCATCATTAGATGTTTTAATGGTTTTTACTAAATGTGCACTGCTCTTTTGTACCTGCTGTCTGCAGCTCAGACCCAGCAGCTGCAGGTGATGAGGAGGAAGCAGCTGCTGTGAGCCCAGAACCAGAACCAGAGGTGGAGAAAGAGGAAGCTGCTGAAGTGGAGCTCAAGGCTGAGGTGATGCTGGAGACTGAGACAGAAACGCACACGGTCGAAGATCAGATGGAGAAAAGCTCCTCCACTGCTGTTCCTCCAACCACAGAACCTGCTTCTGCACCTGCTGAACCCGCCCCTGCTGCTCCAGAAGAAAACCGGGTAGGACTGGAGGTCCGGGTAGTCCTGACGGATTAATGGAGAAGTGTGGACAAGAATTGATTTTGGTTTTGTGCTCTTGACAGCCGTTCTCCTGGGCGTCAGTCACCAGTAAGAACCTCCCTCCCAGTGGGGCTGTCCCCGTCTCAGGAATGCCCCTCCACGTTGTCAAAGCTACTCCTACAGCTCCAGTGAGTTTTTTAACTTAAACCTTGATCAGGGTTTCCGCAGAGTCTTGAAAAGTATTAAAAGGTGATAAATCAAATTAGGGAAATTCAAGACCCTTATAAAGTATTAAAAAGTCTGATCACGGCTTTATAAAGTCTTACATTTTGGAATGAAAAAAATCTGAATTTGATGTCCAACAGTTTGAGTCCCAAAAACATCGTAAACGTGTGAATTTAGTCATTTTTATTTTAAAAAAGAACGGGAAACAAAGGGGTGCGTTAGTAATCCTTCTCTCAGAGCACCAGGGCGGGCGGTGCAGAAGTTCAAAAGCACAATGTACGCTCTGGTGTTCCCGGTGAGGATTACGAACGCACCGAAATGTTAAGATGGAAGTAGAGCTGGAGCGATTCGTCGATGACGTCGACGAATCGATTTTAAAAAAACGTCGACGTCAAATCCGGAAGTCGACGCGTCGCGCGCACGCACCACACGCACGCGGGGAACCAAAACAAAGCCGCATGGAGAACAGAACTCCGTCTCTAACAGCTTTCAGGCTCAGCAGCTTGCACTCCCAAGCTCTACATGTCACCAGAACACAACCCGCCGCTCTACCTCAAAGTTTTAGGAATACTTTAAAGCAGCAAAGGACCCGCTCCAGTGGTGGAAGGAGAATGAAGAGAGACTCACCGCCCTGGCTGCTGCTGCAGCCAAGGAGACACTGGAGCGCTCCTGAGGAGCTACAAGGGCCCGCGGTTAGCGCGACACCTGGCTCGCTCCCTGCCCTAACTGGACCTCACCATGAGGTTCGGTTCGGAGCGGAGGAGGCGACCGTCTGGTCAGCGGTGCTCGCGCCTGTCGCCACGGGAGCGCGCACCGCTCGTCTAGCTGTGTTTCTCAGTAGAACTGTCAACATGTCCGTGAAGCTGGCCCCCCACCCACTTTAAAAAACTAAGCAAATAGGTGGAGTGGTTAGTGCTTCGTTTGTGCTGATTTGTGCCGTTAAAAGTTTCATTTGTGCTGCTATGGTTTTTGAGATTTTACCGGTTTTATTTTCAGGAATGACGTCATCATCTCCCCGCAGTTTGCCCCAAAATGAACCGGCTTCATCTACTTTTTTATGCTTTGATTGTGCTAATTTGTGTTGTTAAAAATTTAGTTTGTACTGCTATGGATTTTAAGATTTTTAAAGGTTACAAAGTACAATAAAACGTAGATGACGTCACCGGTTCATTTTGGAGCGCGCTGGGGGGAGGGTGACCCCTGAATGAACCCTGAATGACCTATAACTTAATCTTAAATATCTCAGAATCCATAGCAGCACAAATTAAACTTTTAACAGCACAAACCAAGCACTAAAAAAGTAGACCAGTCTGGTTCATTTTAGAGCAAGCTGGTGGGATAATGACCTAGGTAGAATTACTCATAAATTAATATTTAATATCTCAAAAACCAAAGCAGCACAAACAAAAATTTTAACGGCACAAATCAGCACAAACGAAGCACTAACCACTCCACCTATTTGCTTAGTTTTTTTAAGTGGGTGGGGGGCCAGCTTCACGGACATACTGTCAACAGCTGTGGCTTCAACAATATTAACACTAAAACCACATTTATCTGTCAATGACTTTATCAGAAGTTAGTTTTCCTTTAACTTCAGTTGTTTTCAGAGACTCACGTTAAATACCAATGCATAAATAACCTAGATAATAACCTAAATAATAAGTAGTTTCTTTAGCCAAATATAAATATAATGACTCCTCCTGTTCTACAGCGATTCAGAGTGTAATACAGAGGAGGTGATGAGGGAGGAACACAGTGCTATACTGCACACACTAACAGAACAGCAGTTCAGTTTCATTTTGGGACTATAAAATAGTTTAACTAACACTCAGGAATGTCTGCTGTGAACTGCACAGTATTTGTTTTTGCTCTGCAGTTTTTAAATCTTTAAAACAAGAGATTGATGTCAAACTGCAGCTCTTCCTTAGAAACTGTCACTTTATTTTGTCTTAAACACTCAGGAATGTCCATACTGTGCACCTCAGTCTTTTGTTTAGTACTACAACTTAGTATTTTTTCCAAACCTTTAAACTAGAGTTATTGTCCTGTAAAAGAGTAAATACTGACAGCTCTTCCATGTTGTAGAACACTGCTTTGATTCTGTTTGAAGCAGAAGATGTTTGGCTTTGGAAAACAGTTGTACATTTAAGTCATTTATTACATTTTTTGAGGGCGGGGGGGTATTTATTTGAAATTTTATGATTTTTATTAATCGTGCAACAGAAAAATAATCGTTAGAATAATCGTCTAATTATCCATTAGAATAGTCGACTATTCGATAAAATAATCGCCCGAATAATCGTTTTAAAAATAATCGGTTTCCCCCAGCCCTAGATGGAAGAGAATCTCTGTGAACGCTGCTGCATAACCAGAATGGCGGTGAGGTATTAAAACATATTGAGACGGTCTTGAAAAGGTTTTGAATTTAACTTCTAGATTCCTGCATGAACCCTGTTGATTTCACGTTGTCATCCTAAACTCTGTCATTAACAACCAGATGCTTTGAAATGTGTTTTGTTTTACAGTCATTAAGAGAAAATGATCTCATGTTCCCAATTACAGTTCTTAATCTTGACCCAAATCGATGAGTTGGTTTTATCCTCCATTAAAAAAAAAAAAACAACAACAACCACTACTGAGTAGGGCTGCCACGATTAGTCGATTGGTCACGATTACATCGACTATTAAAATCCTCGGCGACGAATTTAGTAGTCGACAAGTCGAGGTTTTTTTTTTTTTTTTGGACCTTCCACTGCCTTGTCCGCCTTTCTGATCTGGATGCACATTCAGGTCCAGCCTGGTCCACGCCTTTAGGCTCCAGTTCTGAACCGCGCGGTCCTCTAACCTGGATTTGATCCGTGCTCTCCGGTTCTGGCCTGTGCGTTTAATGAGTGTCCAGTAAGGCGTTGTGAACACTTACAGGAATGTTTTACTTTATGCTCCAGTTAAAGATGTGATTGTTGCTACAAGCTGCACATTTCATTAAAAGTCTAATAAACCAACATCATTATTTTTAGTGTCACAGACCTGAAACACTTAAGGCTGCAGCTCATGATGTTTAATAGGATCAGCTGACTAGATGCTTTTAAACAGAACCTTAAAAACATTTTTAGAAAAGTTTTTTGTTCAATGTATTTTACACTTTTTAAAATTATTATTATTTTAATTTATTGACCTTAATCACATTGTTAGGTTGCTGTTCTTTAGCACTTAGAGATTCCTGAAATATAAAGTACAATACAAATTAAATGTATTATTAATAACTGCATGCTGGTGAGATAAGCTGTTCGTTTTCTGTCCAATGTAACATGATCCGATAAGTCGACCATCAGAATGATGGTTTGTGGCAGCCCTACTACTGTACAGAGTGATGATGTCGGCCGGTTCAGGTTGAGGTTTTGGGCCTGTAGAGAACTCTGTACTGAGTCTACTATAAAATGATCTGGTAAACTAGTGGCTGCAATGTGTCAGCTGTGTGATGAGTTTACGGCTTAGAAATAAAATGAGGTCTGTTGAGGGGCGGTCGTAGTTCAGGAGGAAGAGACGTTATCGACTGGTCTGGAGATGGTGGTTCGAGTCCCAGCAGACCCCCATGGCCTCCTGGTAATGACTGCTGCTCCTCAGGAGGACAGATGATTACTAACCTCACGTATGTGGCCATAAACACTACTTCAGTCTCTGCAGCCAAATTCTCTAAGAGCAGAAGTTGTTAGCTTGAGTGTTGAAAAGGGGAGAGAGACGGGCAGACATCTTCTGATTTCTTTAGCTGATTTTTCTCTACATCATGTTTGTTGCAGCCAAGAGTGGAAACAAAGTCAGAAACGCAGACGACCACACAGAGACCACAACGAGACCAAAGACCAAGAGAACAGAGGCCTGGAGGTCCCCCACCGGCACACAGAGGTCCAAGACCAGGTATGTCCTGGTCCTGGTCCTGACGAGGAACCAGGCTTTAGAGTCGGTTGAAACTAAACGTAGTCCAATCTGAAGTGGGGGTTTGCCTTTGTTTCAGCTCGAGAGGGTGAGCAGGGCGAGTCGGAGGTTCGCCGCTCGGTCCGGTACCCAGATGCTCACCAGCTCTTTGTAGGGAACGTTCCTCATGATGTGGACAAGTCTGAACTAAAGGAGTTCTTTGAACGTGAGTTGGGTTACGTAGAATCGAGTTGTGGGTTTGGTGTCCTGTTTCTGTTGCTGTGACTTTGTAGATTTGTGCAAATGAAAACACACTCAGTGTGAAGGGTAACGACAATGTTCCCTGTGTTTTCTGAATAAGAATTGGTAAAGTTTGTTTAAAATGTGTGAACTGTGGCTGCACTTCCAGAGTACGGGACGGTCCTGGAGCTGCGGATCAACAGTGGAGGGAAGCTACCAAACTTTGGCTTCGTGGTGTTTGACGACTCTGAGCCTGTACAGAAGATCCTCAGCAACCGGGTAGGAACGCTTCGACTGGAGTCTTCTTACTGGTGTTGGTGTTTTCCTCTTAAGACGCTGAGAGGAAATCTGATTTTGTTTTGATGAGATTCATTTTCTTTACTCAGCCCATCAAGTTTAGAGGCGATGTCCGTCTGAATGTGGAGGAGAAGAAGACCCGGTCGGCCAGGGAGGGCGACAGGCGGGACGTCAGGCCCCGTGGTCCAGGTGGCCCCGGTGGTCCCAGAGAGCGAGTTGGAGGTGGTGGAGGACCCAGGGGGCCGTCTACCCGCGGCGGCATGGCACAGAAACCCAGCTTCGGCTCTGGACGGGGCGCCGGGCCCACCGAGGGCCGCTACTCTGCTCCTCGTCAGTGAGCCCCGGCTCCAAACCTGAGTTAGATTACCGATAGTCATTTCTGCAGCTGATTGGTCAAAGCCACACTTTAAACACATCTAGCCCTTTCACTCTGCATTTAGGAGAGAAAATCTGATCTCGAGTTGCTACTCATCCATTGTTCAACCTCAGTCAGTTTTCTAAATGTTGGCGTATCAAAGGGGTTTCTGGGTAATCCACTCAGGTTTGGTTGAGCCTTCAATGTCAAGTCAACAGCAGCCAGATTAAACTGTCACCCGTCTCTCAAGAACAGCTGCCTCCCCTCACCCCCCCAATCGGAGCAGAGCCCCCTCCTCTGACGCCCTGTCACATGACTTCATTCTGTTTGACGCCCTGTCACATGACTTCATTCTGTTTGACGCCCTGTCACATGACTTCATTCTGTTTGCAGTGTGTGAAGACTGCAGGTTGCTGAGACTCTTTAACATTTCAGCGCAGGATGTGGGTTAGCTAGCTGTCCCTCCCTCCGGTTGTCAGCGCTGGTCTCTAAGATCCAGATTCAAGACGAGAACTGCCCCCCCCCGGTTTCACCTGCTGCAGGGCGTCTCCAGAAGCTGCTCCTGGGCTCTTTTCCTCTTTTTAAAGCGACTCCTCTGAATCCAGACCTCTGCTTGTGTAGGAGACGTGACCCGCTCCTCAGTCACTTCACCGACAGACGTTTTCATGTTTTACTTGGACATTAGTCGATTTTTGTCTCGTTTTTCATGCTTAACTTGAATTTATTAACAAACCGTAACTCAAACATGAAAAAGGGTAAATACTACTTGAATTGGGAATTAAAAACCCAGAGTATTTTTTTGTTTGGTTTGTTTTCTTCGCGTTCTCTCTCCCTGTTTCTTAAAGGAACGTGTACTTTACTGTTTGGGCAATCCTGTGTATTGCTGCCACCGTTGTATCTAGCGATGGGTCTGTCTTATCTTTTTATTCTATCAGGTCAAGAGCTGAAATGTAGAAGTTTTATTTGAGTATTAATGTTGGATTGTATTATTTGGATTCAGACGTGTCTGAGTGGAGCATGAATCAAAACCTGTTGGGCTTCTACTACGATGCACTTCATCTGTCATGTTAGAATCAGCTCACACGCCGATGAGAACTAAATTAAAAACAATTTACCGTTTTAACTTGGTTTGATCTTTGACTACAGCTGGAGTTTAAAATGTCCGGACCAGAAGTAAAGAGCTCTTCTTTCTTTAGGCTCTGAAGAAGAGTCAGAATGTGCTGAAGGACTCGTTACTTCTGTTGTGTTTTTATATTTAAGGTCCGTTCGCTCTAGTGGCCACCAAACCTGATCTAGTTTTAGATGTTCTGACTCTGAAAGGTTTTAATATTCATCCACTGGTTGGTGTGTTCTGCTGCCACCTTAGAAGGTAAAAGACTGAAGTATTTTCTCAACAATGGATCAACTAAACGTCACCTTTTGGATCTTCTGCCACCGACCCTGGAGTATCTCAGTGTTCCTCCCTGGAAACCAACTCCTTACGGATGTGACTAGGGCTGGGTATCGCAACACGGTACTACTGTGGTACCGACCGAAAACCTTCGGTAGGTACCGGTACCGAAAAAAAAAGTTTTTCGATACTAGGTTTCGGTACTTTTACAATAAAATGTCCCTTTAAATGCGCCATTCCAGCCCCGCTCTGATGGTGCACACACAGGCTGAGGGACACACACACAGCCCCGCCCTCTCCCCTCCTCTCCACAGCTACGGCGAGAGAAAAAAAAAGTCAGACGCGATCCGTGACTCGGGTCTGGAGAAGCGGAGGTAGACGAAGCGAGACCTTCCTCTCTCGTTTAAACACTCTGGTACCGACCAGACCGTCAGGTTAAAGAGATCAGACCTGAACACCGTGTTTAACCCGCAGCTCCGTTTTCACCTGCTGAGGCGTCGGAGCTGCAACCTCCTCAGGACGACGCAGAACACATGCTCTGTTTTTTTTATTGCATTTAAAAAATCTGCGAGGCCACGAGACGTCCTGTTTTATTTAGAAGGATTTCCTTTTTATTAGAGACCATAGAGGCTCTGTTATCAGCATCGATGTGGAGGGTTTCCTCTCTGGTTCAGGTTTTCCTGTGCCCCCCCATCCTGACACCTCCAGAGTAACACTAGTTTCTGGTCGACCTGAATCCGTGTACTCTTTATTAGCAAAAAGGGAATAATGAAAACGGATCAGTTTTCCTGTATTTCTGATTGTTTTTCCATAACAAAAACCAAAGAACTCTTAAATCTGGATATTCAGTTTCCCTTTCAGAAACAAAACAACAAAACAAAGAGTTTATGGATTGTATGACAGCCTTAGTTAGTTCCAGAGTGAAGAGATACATTAATAATAAATGCATCAATATGCCATAAAACAGTTTTTTGTTTGTTTAATAAAAAAAACTTTAAGTACTTGTTATTTTCTCTAAGAATTATACATATAGGTATCGTAAAAAGTATGGTTAAGGTACCGGTATCGAAAACCAGGTATCGTTAAAGTAGTAGTATGGATAAATATTTAACGATACCCAGCTCTAGATGTGATGGAATGTTGATCGATTGAATTTGGATTTCTGAGGAAGCAGATTACTTTTCTTTTTCATTTAAAATGGAAAATACTTTTGGATTATTAGGATCAAATGTAAGAGTACATCACCTCCTTCATTATGGTTGGGTAAGAGAAGGAAGTTGTGCCCTCAGGCCCAGTTTTCTGACAGCGTTACACAACGTGATGTCACTAATAGTGCTGGGTATTGTGGCCAATTTCCCAAATCGATTCAATTTTGATTCATAAGGCTCTGAATCGATTAATCACGATTTGATTCACTGCAGTCTGGTCTTAAATAATTAAAAAGGCCCAACTGTGTTCCAAAATACAAATATACTATATTTTTATTTTCACCTTGAACAACAGGTTTAAAGTGCAAACTTTTAAATTGGGCAGTTTAAACTTTGACTGTACCCATAAATTAACCAAATGGTTATAAAACTGTAAACAGAACTGTCAAGTTTCAGTCAAGGGGAAAAAATCGATCTCAGGCCTGATGAATCGATTCTGAAAAATGTACATGAAATCGATTCAATATATAGAATATAGAATAACTGCAGCCTTTAACGGGAGCATGTACAAACTTCTCACTAGTTCATAAGGGTTCAACCAAAGGCAGCCGGAGGCGATTCCATAAATAAAAATACATTTTTTTAATACAAAAGGAAATATAGTAAAACAATGCCCCGCGACGCACACACACGATCAGACTGAGGGAGCCAACAGAGCTAATCTCGCTAGCTGCTATTTTCCAGTCCTTCCCAGCTGCCTGTATCGCTAAAAACTTTAATCAGCCGGTGTTCTCCGACACCCGGAGGAGAATTTGAGAAATCTAGCGTGATAGAATCATGCCCTACCGCATATATCACCCTAGATTTCTCAAATTCACATCACGGAGTGGAGCTCCGTAGCATCCGGAGGTCCGTGCGCAGCAGAGCCGCCTTAGATGCACTTTAAGCGGACTGAGGTCCAGGAAACAGTCGGGGATTTGCGGCCTACAGTGCCGAGACCATAAACATGGACAGGTTGCTGTGCGGTCGCCTATAACAGCACCTTTAGCTCTGAGAAACCCTATAATCCATCAGAGAGGTTTTCAGCTCCATAAACAAGATAACACCAGTTTGATGAGAAAAACCACTGATTCAGATGAAGGAAGTCCGCCATTGATTAGCAACACTACACAAAGGTGCAATACTGCCACCTACTGGATATACATTTATTATTACTTTTTTAGCCCGAGAATGCGCAGAAGCGTCAGTTGACGTCACATCCGTAGGACAGCGCGGGAAATTCGGACCCCGAATAGGGTTTATGCACGGTCACTTCCTGGTTGCGATAGACTCTGCCCCTCCCTTCCGGTTCAACGCTGTTCCCACACAAACTGGACAAAATAGATTTTTTTACCCGTTTTCTTCAAGACCTGCCGCACATCACGGTAAACGATGTCCACCAGATTTTTGAAAAACACAGAGACGTCTGCGAGCAAGCGGGTGAAGGACTTTAAGCTGTATATAACCAGCTTCATTCATGAAATTGAAGGTAAGCTAACAGCGTTAGCTCGTAGCTTCCATCATCAAAAAACAGGGAGACAAATCTATATAGCCGTGATCGTGGGCTCCAACTGCTTCCCAACTTTCAACTTTCTCTGGTCTAGCTGTATGTTATCAGACACCAAGTCTTCATTCACCAAAGGAATAGTTGTTCCAGTGAAATAACACACGAACGGCACCGCGCCTCCTCCATTAGCCTCCTCCTTTAGCCTCCTCCGTTAGCCTCCTCCTTTAGCCTCCTCCTTTAGCCTCCTCCTTTAGCCTCCTCCGTTAGCCTCCTCCTTTAGCCTCCTCCGTTAGCCTCCTCCTTTAGCCTCCTCCGTTAGCCTCCTCCTTTAGCCTCCTCCTTTAGCCTCCTCCTTTAGCCTCCTCCGTTAGCCTCCTCCTTTAGCCTCCTCCTTTAGCCTCCTCCTTTAGCCCTCTCCTCTCGGCTCTTTGACTACTGTGCTGCAAAGTGTGGACTGCAGACACGGTGTGGTTAGAAATGATCACGTTTTCTCTTCTTAAGTTCACAATCCTTCCTTTTTGTAGTTATTTATTCAGTGAAATGTGGAAACGGACTGATGAATTCTATTCAGCTGATGCGGTACACAACGGAACACAGCAGTGTTCAGCTGTCGAGGATTCCCGTCGCTGATACTTATATGATGGCTTCATTTCTTAGTGCTATAATATATATATCATACTGTACTATACTATACTATTACTCGTTTTGATTATAAACAATATCTTTAGCTGGAAATGCACTCTAACTCTGGAAATCTTCATGTCACTGCCCGATCCGTACCCGGTAGCACGATCGGTCTGCGCATGCGCGAAGCCTACGTCACTTCCTCTTTTCGCCAACTTAGCGACATTTAAGTCTTTTGAATGAGATGGTTAGCTCTCAGTTAGCCCTTAGCTTTTACCAACAACTTAGCCTCTTTCTCGACTGCTCGGACCATTTAAACAATGGGTACCTACGTGTATAAACATTTTAATACAGTATGTATGTATATAGATTTATTATATACTTGTTAACACCTTAAAAGATACTCTGAACCGTAACTACCGTAAAATACTTCACTGCGAGTACACGCGTTCTGCACATGCGCAGAACCGATCGGGTAGACCTGATCCGTACCGTCCGACTCTGCGCAGTGAGGATCGGGCCGTCCTGCTCTATAACTCCCTTTTTATTTTTTATTTTCTTCAACATTGTATGAAACGTTGTTATTATTGTAAACTTTATAATAAATACTCATTACTGTTAACATCTTAACAGATACTCTGACTCGTAATTACCGTAAAAAGCTTCAGCGGATGTAGACTCACTTCGCACATGCGCAGAACCGATTGGGTTTCCGTTACCGATCGGGCAGTGACACTTCACGTTTCAAACGGAACCGGAAATAGTCCCACGAGTTAATTTTAAACTGGAAGTTCTACTAAGTACTCTGTGCATAAAGCCCATTGCAGAACATTTTACAGCTCACAGCCTGTTCTAGATGATGGAATGATACATGGGTGACCTCATTCTTTTTTATTTAAAATGCTTCATCACGTATTAACCTAAATAAACTGAACATGCAATTATTACTTTTCTTCAAAAGCTCCCTCATGTCCCTTTAACCCTCTGGTGGTCAGATCGGTGTTTGGAGGTAAATCCACTGAGATGGAAACAGGTTTTAATGTCTGATCAACAGAAAGCCCCAGGACGTGTTTGATTTTACCTCATGGTGCTGTGGACAGAAGATCCTACGGTACCACAGTGCCACCTGCTGGCAGCCTGACTGAAGCACAGCCACTGTCCTGTCAGTCAGACGGAGCACACTGCTTTATTTCTCACACGTTCATCAGCACGCTGCCTTCTCAACCCCAGACGTCCATTTTGGAAAGGTCGATTTAAAAACTGAGACGAATTCCTCCTGTGAGCTGAATACCGATGTGACCTCATCCTGATTTCCTGCTTTTTCTTGGCATTCCTGCACATCTAATTACTGTGACCACAAATGGATCCCCAGTCAGACGGGCCTTTCAGGGCGGCCCTGGAAAACGGTTTCTAGAGGTTCTTCAGATGCATTAGAAAGTCCCTCCATCTGGATGATTAGCGTTGATTTTGAGAGGAACCCAGGCTCCATCCATCCTGATGATGGCTGGATCCTGATGAACAGACTTCTGCTTTCTGATCAGATGTCCTCCCTGATTGGATTGGATTTTAATTGGAAGTCAATTTAAACGAAAGCATCGGTTTAAAACGAGCTTTGAATGAAAATCACAGATCACTCGTTCCTTGTCCTTCAACTAATGGAACATTGTAGAAAAGGTCAACGTATTCTCTGGAAAATCCAGATTTTCATCAGAGTTACTTAAAACAGGAAAACACCTCAAACTGTTGACCGTCTCCATGGCCTGGACTCTACTGGTGGCACATGACCTCATTCCTGATTTAGTGGTTTCCATGGAAACTTGATTCTCTCCATTTTGAACAATCAGTTTTCTTCTAAGAATTTATAAAAACAAACTCCGCTTTCCACCTCCTATCCAGAGAACACGCCCCCCAAACTCCCTCCTCCTGAAGTGTTCCTCCTCCTGAGGTGTTCCTCCTCTTGAAGTGTTCCTCCTCCTGAGGTGTTCCTCCTCCTGAGGTGTTCCTCCTCCTAAAGTGTTCCTCCTCCTAAAGTGTTCCTCCTCCTGAAGTGTTCCTCCTCCTGAAGTGATCCTCCTCCTGAGGTGTTCCTCCTCCTGAAGTGTTCCTCCTCCTGAGGTGTTCCTCCTCCTAAAGTGTTCCTCCTCCTAAAGTGTTCCTCCTCTTGAAGTGTTCCTCCTCCTGAGGTGTTCCTCCTCCTAAAGTGTTCCTCCTCCTAAAGTGTTCCTCCTCCTGAAGTGTTCCTCCTCCTGAAGTGATCCTCCTCCTGAGGTGTTCCTCCTCCTGAAGTGTTCCTCCTCTCGAGGTGTTCCTCCTCCTGAAGTGTTCCTCCTCCTGAGGTGTTCCTCCTCCCGAGGTGTTCCTCCTCCTGAGGTGTTCCTCCTCTCGAAGTGTTCCTCCTCCTAAAGTGTTCCTCCTCTCGAAGTGTTCCTCCTCTCGAGGTGTCCCTCTTCCTGAGGTGTTCCTCCTCCTGAGGTGTTCCTCCTCTCGAGGTGTTCCTCCTCTCGAAGTGTTCCTCCTCTCGAGGTGTTCCTCCTCTCGAGGTGTTCCTCCTCCTGAGGTGTTCCTCCTCCTAAAGTGTTCCTCCTCCTGAAGTGTTCCTCCTCCTAAAGTGTTCCTCCTCCTGAGGTGTTCCTCCTCCTGAGGTGTTCCTCCTCCTGAGGTGTTCCTCCTCCTGAAGTGTTCCTCCTCCTGAGGTGTTCCTCCTCCTAAAGTGTTCCTCCTCCTAAAGTGTTCCCCCTACTGAGGTGTTCCTCCTCCCGAGGTGTTCCTCCTCCTGAGGTGTTCCTCCTCCCGAGGTGTTCCTCCTCCTGAAGTGTTCCTCCTCCTAAAGTGTTCCTCCTCGAAGTGTTCCTCCTCCTAAAGTGTTCCTCCTCGAAGTGTTCCTCCTCCTAAAGTGTTCCTCCTCCCGAGGTGTTCCTCCTCCTGAGGTGTTCCTCCTCCCGAGGTGTTCCTCCTCCTGAAGTGTTCCTCCTCCTAAAGTGTTCCTCCTCGAAGTGTTCCTCCTCCTAAAGTGTTCCTCCTCCTGAGGTGTTCCTCCTCCCGAGGTGTTCCTCCTCCTGAGGTGTTCCTCCTCCTGAGGTGTTCCTCCTCCTAAAGTGTTCCTCCTCCTGAAGTGTTCCTCCTCTCGAGGTGTTCCTCCTCCTGAGGTGTTCCTCCTCTCGAGGTGTTCCTCCTCCTGAAGTGTTCCTCCTCCTGAGGTGTTCCTCCTCCCGAGGTGTTCCTCCTCCTGAGGTGTTCCTCCTCCTGAGGTGTTCCTCCTCCTGAGGTGTTCCTCCTCCTGAAGTGTTCCTCCTCCTAAGGTTCTTCCTCCTCCTGAGGTGTTCCTCCTCCTGAGGTGTTCCTCCTCCTGAGGTGTTCCTCCTCCTAAAGTGATCCTCCTCCTGAAGTGTTCCTCCTCTCGAGGTGTTCCTCCTCCTAAAGTGATCCTCCTCCTGAAGTGTTCCTCCTCCTGAGGTGTTCCTCCTCCTGAAGTGTTCCTCCTCCTGAAGTGTTCCTCCTCCTGAGGTGTTCCTCCTCCTGAGGTGTTCCTCCTCCTGAGGTGTTCCTCCTCTCGAGGTGTTCCTCCTCCTGAAGTGTTCCTCCTCCTAAAGTGTTCCTCCTCCTGAAGTGTTCCTCCTCCTGAGGTGTTCCTCCTCCTGAAGTGTTCCTCCTCCTGAGGTGTTCCTCCTCCTGAGGTGTTCCTCCTCCCGAGGTGTTCCTCCTTCCGAGGTGTTCCTCCTCCTGAGGTGTTCCTCCTTCCGAGGTGTTCCTCCTCCTGAGGTGTTCCTCCTCCTGAAGTGTTCCTCCTCCTAAAATGTTCCTCCTCCTGAAGTGTTCCTCCTCCTAAAGTGTTCCTCCTCCTGAGGTGTTCCTCCTCCCGAGGTGTTCCTCCTCCTGAGGTGTTCCTCCTCTCGAGGTGTTCCTCCTCCTGAAGTGTTCCTCCTCTCGAGGTGTTCCTCCTCCTGAAGTGTTCCTCCTCCTGAGGTGTTCCTCCTCCCGAGGTGTTCCTCCTCCTGAGGTGTTCCTCCTCCCGAGGTGTTCCTCCTCCTGAAGTGTTCCTCCTCCTGAAGTGTTCCTCCTCCTGAAGTGTTCCTCCTCCTGAAGTGTTCCTCCTCCTGAGGTGTTCCTCCTCCTAAAGTGTTCCTCCTCCTGAGGTGTTCCTCCTCCTGAGGTGTTCCTCCTCCTGAGGTGTTCCTCCTCCCGAGGTGTTCCTCCTCCTGAGGTGTTCCTCCTCCTGAGGTGTTCCTCCTCCTGAAGTGTTCCTCCTCCTGAAGTGTTCCTCCTCCTGAGGTGTTCCTCCTCCTGAAGTGTTCCTCCTCCTGAAGTGTTCCTCCTCCTAAAATGTTCCTCCTCCTGAAGTGTTCCTCCTCCTGAAGTGTTCCTCCTCCAGAAGTGATCCTCCTCCTGAGGTGTTCCTCCTCCCGAGGTGTTCCTCCTCCTGAGGTGTTCCTCCTCTCGAGGTGTTCCTCCTCCTGAGGTGTTCCTCCTCCTGAAGTGTTCCTCCTCCTAAAATGTTCCTCCTCCTGAAGTGTTCCTCCTCCTAAAGTGTTCCTCCTCCTGAAGTGTTCCTCCTCCTGAAGTGTTCCTCCTCCTAAAGTGTTCCTCCTCCTAAAGTGTTCCTCCTCCTGAAGTGTTCCTCCTCCTGAAGTGTTCCTCCTCCTGAAGTGTTCCTCCTCCTAAAGTGTTCCTCCTCCTGAGGTGTTCCTCCTCCTGAAGTGTTCCTCCTCCTGAGGTGTTCCTCCTCCTGAGGTGTTCCTCCTCCTGAGGTGTTCCTCCTCCTAAAGTGTTCCTCCTCCTAAAGTGTTCCTCCTCCTGAAGTCTTCCTCCTCCTGAGGTGTTCCTCCTCCTGAGGTGTTCCTCCTCCTGAGGTGTTCCTCCTCTTGAAGTGTTCCTCCTCCCGAGGTGTTCCTCCTCCTAAAGTGTTCCTCCTCCTGAGGTGTTCCTCCTCCTGAGGTGTTCCTCCTCCCGAGGTGTTCCTCCTCCTAAAGTGTTCCTCCTCCTAAAGTGTTCCTCCTCCTGAAGTATTGCTCCTCCTGAAGTGTTCCTCCTCCTAAAGTGATCCTCCTCCTGAAGTGTTCCTCCTCTCGAGGTGTTCCTCCTCCTGAAGTGTTCCTCCTCCTAAAGTGATCCTCCTCCTGAAGTGTTCCTCCTCCTGAGGTGTTCCTCCTCCTGAAGTGTTCCTCCTTCTGAGGTGTTCCTCCTCCTGAGGTGTTCCTCCTCCTGAAGTGTTCCTCCTCCTGAAGTGTTCCTCCTCCTGAGGTGTTCCTCCTCCTGAGGTGTTCCTCCTCCTGAGGTGTTCCTCCTCCTGAAGTGTTCCTCCTCCTGAGGTGTTCCTCCTCTTGAAGTGTTCCTCCTCCTAAAGTGATCCTCCTCCTGAGGTGTTCCTCCTCCTGAAGTGTTCCTCCTCCTGAGGTGTTCCTCCTCCTAAAGTGATCCTCCTCCTGAGGTGATCCCGTCATAGAGGACGTACTAACCCTCCAGTGAGTTCTGTGAGAGGAGACATCCTGATACCTATGCTGATTTCAGCTCCTTGCATCCTGAGTCTTGTCCTCGTGTCTATAGAGGGTTAGAACGGAGACGGACCAGCCAATCAGGAGCTCTGCCCTTCGGAGCAGCTGATGCTTCACCACAGACGCGCTGCAGTCCCTCTCTTGTTCTGTCCGTCTCTCATGAACAAGACGGTTTGACGTAGGGCCGGGCGATTCATCGAATATTGAATTTTATAACTCTGATCGATGTAATTTGGCCCATAATTGTATGTTTGATATTTCAAAAATGAAAAGAAGTGAGTAGGTTCCAGATGTCCGTGTCTGTTTAAGAAGCTGTGACTCGACTCAACAAGTCCGGGTCACATGCTAGTCACGTGACTCCTCCTCCTTTACTTTGTGTTTGCAGGAACTTTTAGTCTGTGGAGCCATGATGCTGCTACAGTTTCTGAACATACATGTGGTCATCGTCCATTAGTCGTTATCGAGGTTACCTCCTCAGTAAATCGTGATGCTGATTTGAGGTCCTATGGCCCCGCCCTAGTCTGAGTCAGAGGCTCACTCCTGACCTGAGGAGCATTATTTTATTTATTCAGCCGTTTTCCAGTCGCCTCACTGCAGAACTGCCGTCTTAAAGAGAAATCTGGCATTTTGAAGTGGCGTTCCACCCACTGGTGACATCACTACTGGTGACATCACTCAAAGCAGGCAGAGTAAATAGGAAGTAGTGGTCTGACAGCAGCAGTAGTCAGTATGGGAGAGACACTGCTGCTGACCGGTGACGTATGGCAGCTGAATTTGGGACATTTAAACAAAACGTGCTGAGAAAAGTCCTGCTGATGTGTTGGAGCGCCGTCGGCTGTTTATGGTGTTTGAGCTGCAGGAGGTATTATTATTATTATTCAGGTATAATACTAACATGATCAAACAAACAGAAACCTGACAGGATGAGTTTATTTTCCATTTTTAATCCTTTTCCTTGAATGGTTACACGGATCGTTGAGCTGAGTAACAGAAAGCAGAAGATCAAAAACAGGTCAGAGATGTTTGTCCAGAAAACCTTTAATCATTAATAGAATTAGTATTATGACATGTTTCAATAAATATTTCGATATATACAGCAGAAACGGTACATTCTTTTTTCTTTTCAAATTGCTTCACTTTTTTTGTACAAGCCAAAATATCTGCCATTTAATTTATATTCATGCAAAATATTGTTCCTCAGATTAATGAAAAATAAAATGGATTTGCTGAACTTTTTCTTCTTGCCTTGATGTGCACTTTCAGATTAAAAGCTTCAGAAGTTTGCAAATGAAACAGGTGCACTTTGTGCCAATACACAACAGAAGCAAAATTAAGGCCATTCCAACTTTTGCAAAGAAGATCAATAAATAATAATAATTCATATTCCTTTAGTTCACAGCTGTTTGGGGCTCACTGTGATTGTTCTCTTTCCTCAGGGCATCAGATTGCACAATACATATAGTAAAATACAAGTAAACCACCAAAAAACCTCAAATCATTCATCTTTAAAATATCATATCATGCTTCTTTAAAATCCATGTTCGAACTTAAGGGTTTAAAAGCTCCCCCCTCTTGTTAATGTCAGTCCATCATGACATAATGTAACTAAAGAGAGCAGCTGTCAGACCCACATATTAATACAGTGATATGACAGCTTTACAGTGACTGAGAAACACGAGACCCACGCCAGAGGAAAGGGCCACGGATCAGGTAGACATGGTGGTTGAATGAATGCATGATATGCTTGTAGGTCCTTGTTGTTGTTGCATATTCAACCTCCATATGGCACAAAAAGATACACACGAGAACAGATGACTGCTGCTGGCTCGAGGACACGAGTGCTGCTAGTTCCAGCGTTTATGGCACAGAAGGAACAAACGAGTCATCCTAATGAGACTGGGCCTGCTCGGGTTCAGGCTGTGATCAGAGAGGAGAGACTCCTCTGGACTTGGCCCAGGGCCTTTCCTTCACACACAGGTTTAGTCTTTCAGTTAAAAAATGACTTGTGAATTTCTAAAAGTTTCACATTTTTAAACCTTTTGCCTTCCAGATGGTTTGTATCGGGTTGGGAGTTCAGGTTAAAGTGTTGACAGATTTCAGCATCACAAATTCAAACGTAAAAACTAGAAACAGCAAATCAAAGCTCCTCACACACACACGGACCAATCAGGTTGTTTCTGGCTACAACTAAAAGCTTTAGACTGGCACACTGTATGGTTTCAGCCTAAAAACCCAAATAAATAGTAAAAAGATCCAAATGGAACCAGGAGGAGTTTACAGCTCGTCTGAAGCTCCTGCTGAGGAGGATTCAGCTGCTGCATCAAATCAAACTAAAGCATTTTGGTCCAAGAAGACGAGCTACCAGCATGTGAAGGAAGCTGTTGTTTTCTACTTCAACAACCTTGAAGTTTGGGCTTTGACTTTGGAAGTCCAATATTCAGAAATGGAACCAATGAATTGAACTGGTACAGGTGCTACGTGATGCTGGTGGTAAACCTGGTAACGGTCCTGTACTGTTCACTAGGACTCACTCACACTCCATAAGAGGCCGTTAGTTTTGTTTTATTAGCGGTGCATACGGACGCGTACTGCCTTCACCCAAAAAACTAAAAAGCTCTGTTTTTCTGAATTAACGAGATGAAAACAGCCTAAAGTGACCTAGAACCTAGACCTAGGGTCTAGACCTGTTAATCTTCTGATTGTTTCCTGTGTCACCACGTAGTCAGACTGAAGGCCTTTCACATGCATCAACCTCTAATCCCACATTTAGTCAGCTGATCCTGGAGAACGTCCAGAAGACCTGATGGGGTCTGCGTCTGAACAGGAGCAGGTCCTCAGCTGTCTGCTCTGATCGACACACATCTACAGTACAGAGCTCATAGACTAGATTAGTTACCAGTTCTCAATCCAGAAAAAGTCAAAGTGAATTCAACTCAACCAGCGGGTTAGGGGTTGAGTTCCTACTAGAACATGCTGAGGGATTCTTCAGGCTGTTAGTATCTCGTTAACTCAGAAAAACAGAGCTTTTTTATATTTTTTGAGTGAATGCAACACACTGCAGTAGCATAAATGTTTAGTCTGAGAAGCTAATGATATAAAGATTAGATACATTACATCAGCACACATGTTTTATTGTTTTTATTCAAACTCTGAACTTTGCTAAAGCTGCTACCAAACAGAAAACCTGCTAATTGATTGGTCTAATTCTGACTCCTCTTAACGAGGTGCCTCTAAATCTGCTCTCAGCATCCTTTATCCTTCAGAAGGGTTTTAGAACGGACTTTCTACATTAAATAGATAGATTTTTAGGTGATGCACATTTTATGGCACTTTCACTTCATTGTCATTACATTTATGAGTGAATGAATAAAAACACAGATAGAAACACCTGGAACAATCAGCTCGTTCACGCTGCGACGAAATGAATCAGACTGATATTTATCTAACGGAACCACTACTGTGTGGACGGGTCGGAATGATGCTTCTCATCAAAGGGACACAAAACAGGACCACTGGACCCAGTCTGGACTGGTCTCCAGTCTGGACTGGATCCAGTGTGGACTGGTCTCCACTGGACCCAGTCTGGACTGGTCTCCAGTCTGGACTGGATCCAGTCTGGACTGGTCTTCACTGGACCCAGTCTGGACTGGTCTCCAGTCTGGACTGGATCCAGTCTGGACTGGTCTCCACTGGATCCAGTCTGGACTGGTCTCCACTGGACCCAGTCTGTACTGGTCTCCAGTCTGGACTGGATCCAGTCTGGACTGGACCCAGTCTGGACTGGACCCAGTCTGTACTGGTCTCCAGTCCGGACTGGATCCAGTCTGGACTGGACCCAGTCTGTACTGGTCTCCAGTCTGGACTGGATCCAGTCTGGACTGGACCCAGTCTGGACTGGACCCAGTCTGTACTGGTCTCCAGTCCGGACTGGATCCAGTCTGGACTAGACCCAGTCTGTACTGGTCTCCAGTCTGGACTGGACCCAGTCTGTACTGGTCTCCAGTCCACACAGCAACAAGCACCAAAACACTAGGTGTTAGCATGCTAACAAACAATGCGACTTTGAGCCTTTCCTCCATACATGTAACATGTTGGCTGGTTGTTTTCAGGTTTTGACCATAACACAGTATTGACTGTATAAATGAAAACCGACACACTGCAGGTGTTTTAAATGTAAAACAACGAATCACTTTATGTTTTTGACAGAAATCCTTTCCTTTGAGTGGAAGCAAAATATGAACTATTTGTGCAAAAAAGGAGAAACTTCTCAGCGTTTAGCCGGATTTCTGAACTTTAGTTCTACGTTGTGATTGGCTCACTCTGCAGGCCTCGGGGCCAACGTGCCACCTCAACATTCTTTCATTGAATCATTAACTTTAGTTTAGCAAATGAATGAGACCAAATCCTCTGAAGACTTGGAGATGGAAGAGCTATGAGGAAGTTTTAAAAACCAAAGTTGCATATACTGATATTGCATAGAGAAGCCTGGTGCAAAGCAAAAACATCACTCCTAGCGACCTGCATGACGGATGGTCACCCAGCAGACTGATGGTGTCTACAGCTACAGACGGGGCAGGGGAATGAGATGGAGGTTCCTTTATCCGCGGTGTCACAGGTGTTCTAAATCTGCATAATTTATGATCTTTTCTTGACTCCGATGGGAACAGGATGGCGTCACACTGAGGCGGGGTCACAGCGAGGAAGCACGGATAAAATGTAAACATGTCTCAGTTCAGCGGAGAAAAGCGACTCTGTGAAGGATGGAGCTGGTCTTTATCTGCTGATGGAGTCATAGGAAAACTCTCAGTCTAAGAATGAACCCCTAAAGACAGCAAACTGCCCCCCCCCCCCCCCTCATGTTTTCATATAGAATAATATATCTGTCTTCACACAAAAAAAGCTCAAATCAAAGCAGGATCATCTCGTCTTCTCTGGCTGCGATTCGTTCACTCCCAAACAGTTTCTTGTGTTTGCCTGTGAAAGTTTTCGCTTCTCCTCTTAAATATATTGCCACATTCATATATCATGCATTCTACTGCATTGCTATTGCACTGGTCCGGAATATTCTGGAGTTGAAAAGAGACAAGAACAGGAGCCGGGATTCAGGGGGCAATAAATGCTTCAAACAATAGGATCAGAAGGGGGTTTTCTCAGGAGGGGGAAGCACAAAAAGCAGCAAAAGAGAAAGAGGAGAAAGAAAAGGACGGGAGGAATGGCTGGAAAAGGGGCGGGATCTGCTACTGAAGTCATCGTTGTCTCGTTTTTTGTTTCGCTGCATTCTTCGCTCCACATCCTCCTCCTTTCCACTACTGCTTATGGATGTCCTCGCTGCGGATGATCTTGTAAATGATCCAGTAGAAAATGTTAAAAATGAGGAAGACGAGCGGGAAGGCCACACGAGACACCGTGTCAATGCGCTTGGCCCGACTGATGAACAGCTTCTTCATCTCCTCGATGCTCTTCTCGGGCGGGGCCGAGGTCGGGGCATTGTTGTTGTTGCCCTTGATGGCCATGCCGTCCTTAGCCTGCAGGCAGGCGGGGCCCATGCCATAGCCGGGGAAGTTGAAGCGCCCGTCGCCCGGGTCCTCCTCCTGCAACACAGGCCAAGACCCAGGCTGTTAGGAAGACAGATTTCCAGTGTTCACAGTTTCTGCATCTGGTTTTATGACAAAAGCTACAAAATGCATCAGTGATGACTTCTGCTAAGGAAGCTCTGAATGATTCTGTCTACGTTTTGAAATGTTTCTGTTTGGAGAATGAGAGTTCTGTCCTTCAGGACTGACAGCTAACTGCTAGCTAGCCTGACCACAGCGCAGACCAAAGTGTGTCGCTCCTTTCTGCCAACAGCTCAAACCTTATGATCTAAACATAGACCCCTGTCAACCTGTCCTGTTTTAGCCTGGATGTTTTGTATTTTTGGCTAAATTAGTTGGTTCCTTATTCAACCATTATCCCATGTTTTGACTGCTACCTGCAATCCTAACCTGTGGCCACCAGATGGCACTGTAACGGATGCCATATGTGATAAGACTGTTGTATCAGAAGAGGAAGGAGACTCATCTATCCCCGTCGTGCAGCCAGAGGAGCTGGTGTTCTGTTAGCTTAGCATCAATGTTCTGAGAGGTATCATGTAGGGCAGGGGTCACCGACCTGGTAGGCCTCCGTAGGGCTCAGAGCCCGTGAAGTAGCCCTCGGCTTCACAAAGGCCGGTGAGCCCTGATGTAGGGAATCTGCTTGATTTAATTAAAAACTGCTAAATATCTCTGGAAAACATTCAAATATCAAGATCACGGATCGATTGACCCGTTGTACCCCTACTGGGCATGTGTGAGCTGCGTGTGTGGGTCGGACGTACTGTGATTG
The DNA here is from genome assembly GCA_006937965.1 of Callopanchax toddi. Lineage (NCBI taxonomy): Eukaryota > Metazoa > Chordata > Actinopteri > Cyprinodontiformes > Nothobranchiidae > Callopanchax > Callopanchax toddi. The sequence continues at coordinate 272,165 of SSNR01000259.1, read as the reverse complement.
TGTGTGTGTTAAAGCGCGCGCCGAGCTGTGCGTAATGGCGCACTGGAGATGCTGTGTGTGTGTGTGTGTGTGTCGGAGCGGAGGTCCTACCGTGTGTGTCCACTAGCTTCAGAGGTCATGTGACTCATTCACTGAGCTGCAACAGGATGTGAAGCTGTCAGATCGAGGGGTCTCCCATCGGGACCGCGCAGCGCTGGTCCGCAAAGGCGCGTTCGAAATCCGGTTCTCATGAGGACCATCCTACTGCTTGTGTGCACCCTGCCCTGTAGTGGCGGTAAGCCGTCAAGTCGCGGGTAACACAATTGACATGCATTGTGGGAAATGTAGTTTTTGGTCAAAATATGCTTTTTACCTATTTATTTTTGAATACTCAGACCTTTTAAGCTCTCGCGGGCCACATTAAATGACGTGGCGGGCCACATTTGGCCCGCGGGCCTTGAGTTTGACACATAGGCTTTAGGGGTTTTCTGTTCTTGTGTTGATCATTAGGAATGTCTGCATTTCACTTCATGTTTTATATCTAAGAGAGCTTCTATCATGTTGTAGAGGACCGGTCAGCTCCAGGCCTGGGGGGCTGCTGTCCAGCAGGTTTTAGATGTTTCTCAGCTCCATCACACCTGATCTGAACCAGTGGATGATCAACAGGAAATGCTGAAGGTGATTTAAGAAACGATCCAGGTGTGTTGAACAGAGCCTTGCTCCAGATGTTTCTTTGCTCCTGACCTGATGATTTAATCATCTCCTCTGTCTGTTCAGTTCAGCCTGACAATCACAGGTTTATGTAAATCAGGTGTGACCTTCTGATGACCTTCAGGAACAGCCCAGCAGGTAATTCCAACTTCTAAAACATGTAGGACACTAAATACACATGCAGGATTTTCATCAGTGCATGTTCACCCATGCAGCTCACTGTGACATCCATACTGGCTCACTATCATTCTGACTTATTTGCTCGTGCAGAAGCTGGTAAACCTACATCACACGGTTATTTTAGCAGAAATGTTAAGACTCGAGCCCTGGATGCACCAGAAGAGCTACATTCTGCAGCTGCTGCAGGAATTCCAGGTAAATAACCGTGTGATGAACAGCATGTAAAAGTTTGTAAAATAACAAACGACTGTGAAATGTAGGAGGCTGGAGCTGTTTCTTTAGAAGGTCTTCACTCAGACTGTCAGCTCATCTCCAGTCCTTTAAACATTCAGGAAGCACCAGTGAGTAGAACAGTAATTATTTATAACACACAGAAACACAGAATCCCCTTCTGAAAATCAAAAGTCTGACAAGTGAAAAACCTGGTCATTAACTGACTAACACAAGTAAATGAAATGAGTGTACCTGTAGAAATGACTCAGTGTTAATCTAAATGAATGAGTGGCGACATGAAGGCTTCCACAGGACAGCGCTCACCGCGAGGGAGACGGTCCCAAGGTGAGGCTGTGTGTGTGGCACAAGGCAGCGAGATCCTGAACACCTTATCTACGCCGGCCTTTTCATTAACACACAGACACATTGACTTCCTTATCTGGTTGCAAGACTCCGACACAAACATCGACACGAGCCGTGTGTGGAAAGTTAAACAGGAAGATCAACTCGACAGAATCGTTAAAACAACAAGAATTCATTTAAAAAGAAGGAAAAGAATCCCCAGATGACTCAATGTCATGTCTGAGTGGAGTCAGAATCTCTGAGAGAAGATGAAAATGTGAAGTGTTTGCCCTCAAAGTCACTTTGAAGCAAGAAAACCTTCTTATTTCCCTTTGGAAGAGGACAAATGAGCATGTTGAGATCAGAAAACGAGCAGAACTTCAGCTGATATTCAGGAGGAACTGTTGGCAGGAAGGAGGCGTAAGTGATGCAAAACCTCTGCAGTAACGACAAATAAGCACCCCAATAAAAAAAGACGGGTGGAAACAACGGGTAAACGTCCCGCTAACAGCCAGAAACACAAGATGTACGTCAGAGAGAGACGTTACTGTGGCTGTGACTCCTGTGCAGATACATGTATGTGTTGGACCACAAGATCCATTTTTAGAAGCCCGTGTCCCGGTTCTGTCCTTAGATCCTCACCAAGCCATCTATTACTGTTAACGCACTCAAACACACACACACACACACACACACACACACACACACACACACACACACACACACACACACACACACACACACACACCACTACCCTGGGTGTCTAGGCACTAGCCACGATGCTAGCCGACCTCTGCCCGTCCTTCAGTGACGCCACTAAACTATTACAGACGCTCTGCTTTATTCTCCCTGCCATGTGATTAATGTGGAGGCTGGAGGGACGTGAGGAGGAGGCTCAATGAGAAGAACTGTAGAGAGGAAGAGGAGAAGAATGAAAAGAGGAGAGGGAGAACAATAAGGGAGAAAGGAGGAAGCTCAAGGAGAAAAAAGCACTTTCTCAAAGCCGGAAGAACCTAAAGAGGGTTCAGGAGATTCAGAGGTGATGGAATGTACCTCCATCAGAAGAGAGAGAACCAGGAACGAGATGATGGATGGATGGATGATGGAAGGATGATGGATGATGGATGGATGGATGGATGAATGATGGATGGATGATGGATGGATGGATGATGATGGATGAATGATGATGGATGGATGAATGATGGATGGACGATGGATGGATGATGATGGATGATGATGGATGGATGATAAATGGATGATGGATGGATGGATGATGGATGGATGAATGATGGATGGATAATGGATGGATGGATGATAAATGGATGATGGATGGATGATGATGGATGGATGAATGATGGATGGACGATGGATGGATGATGAATGATGGATGGATGGATGATGATGGATGGATGATAAATGGATGATGGATGGATGATGATGGATGGATGATAAATCGATGATGGATGGATGGATGATGAATGGATGATGGATGGATGATGAATGATGGATGGATGATAAATAGATGATGGATGGATGATAAATGGATGAATGATGGATGGATGATGATGGATGATAAATAGATGATGGATGGATGGATGATGCAAGGATGATGAATGATGGATGGATGGATGATGGAGGGATGATGAATGATGGATGGATGACGGATGATTTCGGATGGATGGATGATGAATGATGGATGATGATGGATGGATGATGGATGGATGATGATGGATGGATGGATGATAAATGGATGAATGATGGATGGATGATGAATGATGGATGGATGGATGATGAATGATGGATGGATGATGAATGATGGATGGATGGATGATGAATGATGGATGATGGATGGATGATGAATGATGGATGATGATGGATGGATGATGGATGGATGATGATGGATGGATGATAAATGGATGAATGATGGATGGATGATGGATGATGGAAGGATGATGAATGATGGATGGATGGATGATGGATGGATGGATGATGAATGATGGATGGATGATGAATTGATGATGGATGGATGGATGGATGGATGATGGATGGATGTTGGATGGATAATGGATGGATGGATGATGGACGGATGATGGATGGATGGAGGATGGATGATGGATGGATGGTGGGTGGATGGATAATGGATGGGTGGATGATGGATGGATAATGGATGAATGGATGATGGATGATGATGGATGATGAATGATGGATGATGGATGGATGATGATGGATGGATGATGGCGGATGATGGATGGATAATGGATGGATGGATGATGGACAGATGATGGATGGATAATGGATGGATAATGGATGGATGGATGATGGATGGATAATGGATGGATGGATGATGGACGGATGATGGATGGATAATGGATGGGTGGATGATGGATGGATAATGGATGGATGGATGATGGATGGATGATGAATGATGGATGGATGGATGATGGATGGATGATGAATGATGGATGGATGATGAATTGATGATGGATGGATGGATGATGGATGATGGATGATGGATGATGGATGGATGATGAATGATAGATGGATGGATGATGGATGATCGATGGATGATTAATGATGGATGATGGATGGATGGATCGATGATGGATGGATGGATGATGGATGATTGATGGATGGATGATGAATGATGGATGGATGATGGATGGATGGATGATGGAGGTTGGATGATGGATGGATGGATGATGGATGATGGATGGATGATGGATGATGGATGGATGGATGATGGATGATGGATGATGGATGGATGATGAATGATGGATGATGGATGATGGATGATCGATGGATGGATGGATGATGAATGGATGGATGGATGATGAATGATGGATGGATGATGAATGATGGATGGATGATGGATGGATGATGAATGATGGATGATGATGGATGGATGATGGATGGATGATGCTGGATGGATGATAAATGGATGAATGATGGATGGATGATGGATGATGGATGGATGATGAATGATGGATGGATGATGAATGGATGATGGATGGATGGATGGATGGATGGATGATGGATGATAAATGGGTGATGGATGGATGGATGATGGATGGATGATGAATGATGGATGGATGGATGATGGATGGATGATGAATGATGGATGGATGATGAATTGATGATGGAGGATGGATGGATGGATGATGGATGGATGGATGATGGATGGATAATGGATGATGGATGGATGGATGATGGATGGATAATGGATGATGGATGATGGATGGATGATGGATGATGGATGATGGATGATGAATGATGGATGGATGATGATGATGGAAATGGGTGATGGATGGATGGATGATGGATGGATGATGAATGATGGATGGATGGATGATGGATGGATGATGAATGATGGATGGATGATGAATGGATGATGGATGATGAATGATGGATGATGAAGAATGGATGATAAATGGATGATGGATGGATGGATGATGAATGGATGATGGATGGATGATGATGGATGGATGGTTGATAAATGGATGATGGATGGATGGATGATAAATGAATGATGGGTGGATGGATGACAAATGGATGATGAATGATGGATGGATGATAAATGGATGATGATGGATGGATGATGAATGGATGGATGATGGATGGATGGATGATGATGGATGGATGATAAATGGATGATGGATGGATGATAAATGGATGATGAATGGATGGATGATGGATGGATGATGATGGATGGATGATGATGGATGTTGGATGGATAATGGATGGATGGATGATGGACGGATGATGGATGGATAATGGATGGATAATGGATGGATGGATGGATAATGGATGGATGGATGATGGACAGATGATGGATGGATAATGGATGGGTGGATGATGGATGTATAATGGATGGATGGATGATGGACGGATGATGGATGGATAATGGATGGATGGATGATGGACAGATGATGGATGGATAATGGATGGATAATGGATGGATGGGTGATGGACGGATGATGGATGGATAATGGATGGATAATGGATGGATGGATGATGAATGGATAATGGATGGATGGATGATGGACGGATGATGGATGGATAATGGATGGGTGGATGATGGATGGATAATGGATGAATGGATGATGGATGGATGATGGATGATGAATGATGGATGATGGATGGATGGATGGATGATGGATGATCGATGGATGGATGATGAATGATGGATGGATGATGGATGGATGGATGATGGATGTTGAATGATGGATGGATGGATGATGGATGATGGATGGATGATGAATGATGGATGGATGGATGATGGATGATCGATGGATGATGGATGGATGGATGGATGATGGATGATGAATGATGGATGGATGGATGATGAATGATGGATGATGGATGATCGATGGATGATGAATGATAGATGGATGGATGATGGATGATCGATGGATGGATGGATGATGGATGGATGGATGGATGATGGATGGATGATGAATGATGGATGATGGATGGATGATGAATGATGGATGGATGGATGATGGATGATCGATGGATGATGAATGATGGATGATGGATGGATGGATCGATGATGGATGGATGGATGATGAATGAATGATGGATGGATGATGGATAGATGGATGTATGTATGATGGATGGTTGATAAATGGATGATGGATGGATGATGGATGATCGATGGATGATGGATGGATGGATGATAAATGATGGATGATGGATGGATGATGAATGATGGATGGATGGATGATGGATGATCGATGGATGATGAATGATGGATGATGGATGGATGGATGGATGATGGATGGATGATGAATGCATGAAGGATGATGGATGGATGGATGGATGTATGATGGATGGATGGATGATGGATGATAGATGGATGATGGATGGATGATTGATGGATGGATGATAAATGGATGATGGATGGATGATGGATGATTGATGGATGGATGATAAATGGATGATGGATGGATGGATGATGGGATGGATGGATGATGATGATGGATGGATGGATGATGGATGATCGATGGATGGATGGATGATGAATGATAGATGGATGATGGATGGATGATGGATGGATAATGGATGGATGGATGATGAATGATAGATGGATGATGGATGGATGATGAATAATGGATGGATGGATGATGGATGATGGATGATGGATCGATGATGGATGGATGGATGATGAATGATCGATGGATGATGAATGATGGATGATAGATCGATGATGGATGGATGACGGATGGATGATGGATGGATGTATGTATGTATGATGGATGGATGGATGATCGATGGATGATGGATGGATGATTGATGGATGGATGATGGATGGATGATGAATGGATGGATGATGAATGGATGATGGATGGATGATGGATGGATGGATGATGGATGGATAATGGATGGATGAATGATGGATGGATGACGGATGATTACGGATTGATGGATGATGATGGATGGATGATGATAATGATGATGATGGATGATGATGGATGGATGGATGGATGGATGGATGAGTGATGGATGGATGATGGATTGATGATGGATGGATGATGATGGATGGACGGATGGATGGATGGATGAATGATGGATGGATGATGATGGATGGATGATGGATGGATGATGATGGATGGATGGATGCTTGATGGATGATGGTGATGATGGATGATAAAAGGATGATTGATGATGGATGATGATGATGATGATGATGAATGGATGATGATGATGATGATGATGATGATGGATGATAAAAGGATGATGGATGGATGATGGATGATAAAAGGATGATGGATGATGGATGGATGATGGATGGATGATTGATGATCATGATGGATGATGATGATGATGATGGATGATGATGGATGATGGATGATAAAAGGATGATGGATGATGATGGATGATGATGATGATGATGGATGATAAAAGGATGATGGATGGATGATGGATGATAAAAGGATGATGGATGGATGATGGATGATAAAAGGATGATGGATGGATGATGGATGATAAAAGGATGATGGATGGATGATGGATGGATGATTGATGATCATGATGGATGATGATGATGATGATGATGGATGATGATGATGATGATGGATGATGATGATGATGGATGATAAAAGGATGATGGATGGATGATGGATGATGATGATGGATGGATGATGGATTATGATGATGATGGATGATAAAAGGATGATGGATGGATGATGGATGATGATGATGGATGGATGATGGATGATGATGGATGATGATGATGGATGATGATGATGATGATGATGGATGGATGATGGATGATGATGATGATGGATGATGATGGATGATGATGATGGATGGATGATGATGATGATGATGGATGATGATGATGGATGATGATGATGGATGATGATGATGATGATGATGATGATGATGGATGATGATGATGGATGATGATGATGATGGATGATGATGATGATGGATGATGATGATGGATGATGAATGGAAGATGGATGGATGAAAAGATGGATGGATGATGGATGGATGATGATGGATGGATGATGGATGATGAGGATGGATGATGGAATGATGATGGATGATGATGATGATGATGGATGATGATGATGGATGATGATGATGATGATGATGATGGATGATGATGATGATATGATGATGATGAGGATGATGATGATGGATGGTGATGAATGATGGATGATGGATGGATGGATGGATGACGGACGAGGATGGATGATGGATGGTGGTGGACGATGGATGGATGATGGATGATGATGGATGGATGATAAATGGATGATGGATGGATGGATGATGGATGGATGGATGAGGGATGGATAATGGATGGTGATGATGATGGATGATGATGATGATGATGGATGATGATGATGGATGATGATGATGGATGATGATGATGGATGATGATGATGGATGATGATGATGATGGATGATGATGATGATCGATGGATGGATGGATGATGATGATGATGGATGATGATGATGATGATGATGATGGATGATGATGATGATGATGATGATGATGATGGATGATGATGATGGATGATGATGATGGAGAAAAGATGGAGGATGATGATGGATGGATGGATGGATGATGTATGGATGATGGATGGATGATGATGATGATGATGATGATGATGATGGATGATGATGATGGATGATGATGATGATGGATGATGATGATGATGGATGATGATGATGGATGATGATGGATGATGATGATGATTGATGATGATGATGGATGATGATGATGATGATGGATGATGATGGATGATGGATGATAAAAGGATGATGGATGATGATGGATGATGATGATGATGATGGATGATGATGATGGATGATGATGATGATGGATGATGATGGATGTGATGATGATGATGATGATGATGATGATGGATGATGATGATGATGGATGATGATGGATGATGATGATGATGATGATGATGATGGATGATGTTGAGGATGATGATGGATGGATGATGATGGATGGACGGATGGATGGATGGATGAATGATGGATGGATGATGGATTGATGATGGATGGATGATGATGGATGGATGATGGATGGATGATGATGGATGGATGATGGATGGTTGATGATCATGATGATGGATGGATGATGATGATGATGATGGATGATGATGATGGACGATGATGGATGGATGACGGATGGATAATGGATGGGAGGATGGATGGATGGATGAATGATGGATGGATGATGGATTGATGATGGATGGGTGATGATGGATGGATAATGGATGAATGATGATGGATGGATGATGGATGATGAATGATGGATGGTGGATGGTGGATGATAAAGGATGATGGAAGGATGTGATGATGAGGATGATGATGGATGATGGATGGGATGATGATGGATGATGATGATGGATGGATGATGATGATGATGATGATGATGATGATGATGATGGATGATGATGATGGATGATGATGATGATGATGATGATGGATGATGATGATGATGATGATGATGATGATGATGATGATGGATGATGATGATGATGATGGATGATGATGATGGATGATGATGATGGATGATGATGTAAGTAGTAAGTAAAGTGTATCTCTATAGCACCTTTCACAGATATACATCACAAAGCGCTTCACAACACAAACAAAAGAACAAAACTGAGAAAACATTGAAAATAAAAAACAGAACAGAGATTTGGGCATACAGGGGATCTACATGGTAAAGGATGAGACTATGTGGGCTATGACTTGGGCAAATACTAAAATCTGGGGCAGAACAATTTTAGGAAAAACTTTAATAATATATTTGTGCAAAACAATAAAAGGGAAAAAAATGGGAGCAGGTAAGAAAAGGGCTAACGACAATGAAGGATAAGGAAGAAACCTCTGATACAGGAAACAATACACTGACAGTCCACAGTTAAAAACACATCGGGGAAGGTGGGCGGGACCAGGAACTCTGCCAGCAGGAACAGACTTCAGTGCTGACGCAGCTGCACGCCTGCCCCCCCCCCCAGCAGGGGTGAAGGAGGAGATAGGAGGAGAACGTAGAAAGGAGGGAGGGTTCAGAGCAGCTGCTCCATTCATTCTGTAGTGGGGGGTTGTTCAAGGGCACAGATAAGATTAGAAGTTGTTTGTCAGGCAGCAGCCATGTTTCCTCCACTGCCTTATTGTTCATTACTGTTCGTTCTGCTGGCTTCACCCCTCCAAACAGCTGAATCGAGGCCATCCCCACTGATCTGACAGTCGGATGCCTCAGTTGTCATTTGCTCCGCTCCAGAGTTCGTTAGCAGCCAGTCCTCCAGAACGACTCCTTCACCGTGAGCGTTTCAGTATTCAAAGCACAAATCAGCCCCTCCAGAAGTGCAGGACACCTGCCAATCGCTCCTGCAGCGCCGTTATTTTCAGATGAATCAAGCCCCCGCAGACGCCAATGAGCGTAGACCCGAACCTCATTAATCCAGAAGTGCAGTCCTCCAGAGACGCAGCGTGCATCCCTGTCGGCCGAGTCGGAGAAGCCCTCTCCGTTTTGAAAGTGGAAGAAAATATATCCAAAGTTTTGAGAAAACCAGCAAAGCAGATCCATATTGAAGAAAAAATATTTGTCCAGAAGGAATGAGGAGGTTGCTCAGGTTAGACAAGACAAGACAAGAGCGCTGCAGGGGAAACACAAAAGGGAGAGAAGAGAAAGTGTGTCCGCTCTCCAAGGAAGCCTGAAGAAGAGATGATGGATGGATGATGGATGGATGGATGGATGATAGATGGATGGATGAATGATGGATGGATGGATGATGTATGATGGATGGATGGATGATGGATGATGGATTAATGATGGATGGATGAAAAGATGGATGGATGGATGGATGGATGGATGATGTATGGATGATGGATGGATGGATGATGATGGATGAATGATGGATGGATGAAAAGATGGATGGATGATGGATGGATGGATGGATGGATGATGTATGGATGATGGATGGATGATGATGGATCATGGACGAACAGATGGATGGATGATGGATGATGAATGGAAGATGGATGGATGAAAAGATGGATGGATGATGGATGGATGATGATGGATGGATGATGGATGATGATGGATGATGAATGGAAGATGGATGGATGATGGATGGATGATGGATGGATGATGGATGCATGATGGATGGATGATGAATGGAAGATGGATGGATGGATGATGATGAATGATGAATGGAAGATGGATGGATGATGATTGATGATGGATGGATGATGATGGATGGATGATGGATGGATGATGGATGAATGATGGATGGATGATGATGGATGGATGATGGATGGATGATGGATGAAAAGATTGATGGAAGATGGATGGATGATGATGGATGATGGATGGATGGATGATGGATGAAAAGATTGATGGAAGATGGATGGATGATGATGGATGATGGATGGATGATGGATGGAAGATGGATGGATGATGATGGATAAATGATGGATGGATGATGGATGAACAGATTGATGGAAGATGGATGGATGATGATGGATAAATGATGGATGGATGATGGATGGAAGGATGGATGATGATGGATGGATGATGGATGAACAGGTGGATGGATGATGGGTGAAAAGATTGATGGATGGATGATGATGGATAAATGATGGATGGAAGGATGGATGATGATGGATGGATTGATGATGGATGATGGATGGATGATGATGGATGTAGCGTTGCCAAATATGCTACATCCTCTGAACTTTGACCTTTGTTGATCATCACTACAATAACCCATCTTTTTCCCAATAACTTGGATTAAAATGACTCTTTTATTATGTTGTAACCTGAATCAACATTCCTTCCAGGACCCGGTCGTGTCGGAAGACTCAGAAGACGTTCTTTAGTTAATAATTAAACTTAAAGACTCTTTGATGTCTCATTCTGAAGGACACTACCTTTAATCCACTGTCCAGAAATGTCTTAATATGATTAATTCATTTCCTTCCAGTATTAATGAATGTTGATCCTGCATCAGTATTATTTCATGTTTCTACTTTTGCTAAAAAGGTTAAATCATATTAATAATCCATTTAGTGGATAAGCACTGGGATCTTTAAGGACGAGAGCCATGTGACTTAGTAAGCTCGTATCCTATTGGTCCATGCGTCTAAAGGATTCCATGTTAGACTTCCAGGCCGGAAGTCCTTAGTTCTCGTTCACCCCTTTACGAGACAACACGCGCAGCGTTTTTCTCAGCTACACGGTGTGCTCAGGTGCCGACCTCCCGTGCGGGTCAACCCCCGTTAAGTTCGATGACATTTCCCCTGCCCGGAAGCTAGACACCATCCGTCTGCTTCTGTTCCCACCTGCCATGGGGAAGAAACTATTAGCCTCCTCTCCCAGCCAGACATGGAACTGCTGACAGACTCCAGTACACCTCCGTGCCTTGTGGCGGCCTCACCTGCCCGCCCGGGGAACAGACGGTCGTCAGGGCAAGCAACCCACAGACGACCCTCCACTACCACGCCGAGGTGATCCAGAAGCGGTCTCAGCCGGTAGACCACCTTCTGGTAACAGAGGCTCTTTTGATAAGTAACACTTCAGTTAACTTATTCTCCAAACTCCCCTCATAACTAGATTTAGGTAATGCCCTACCCATAATCCATCACAGGCTCTCGTCATTAAACTCTCAACTTAGTCCATCAGAACGCCCCACCAGATGATAACCTTGCTACCTCGTATATCTGTTTGTTCGTTCACTCTGTTTGCTTATTAAAACATGTAAAGTCTACGTCTGCCTCAGGTTTACATCTCTCAGGTCTAAGGTACGTAATTACTCCCTTTGAATGTTCCAGAATCTAGAATTATTCCTGCATAACCTTTAGGTTAGCGAGGGTATCTTGGCATAGCTCAGAATAAAACCTACAAAGCTAATCTGATAATCTTGCAGAAGTGTGTGCAAATTATAAACCATAAAAACAGGTCATAATACGCTACATGGATGATGGATGGATGATGTTATGACAAAACGGTTCAACAGGTGAAACCTGCTCAGCCTGTTTGTTTTGTCGCTAATTAACTGAATCATAAATCTAAGTCGAGTTTAAACACAAACCTGTTTGTGTAAAGAAATAAATTCCTTTAAACACCGATCTGTTAAACATCCCATCATGAGCTTTGCTGAGATAAACATCTGGAGGAGAAAGAACGAAGTAACTGGACTGAGTGTATTGAATCTCTTCTTCCAGGATGAACGATGGAGCTAACAGCAGGAGGAGAGTTGGAGGTGGGTCTGGTCAGCGACAGGCTGAATCAAACGCTCCTGTATCTGATTAGAATGGAGCAGAATACCAGAACGTCCGTCTGGACTGACCTAGAGTTAAACTGTAAGGACGTCCATGTCCATGAAGCTCAGTCTCAACACCAGGAGCAGTCTGGAAGGGGAGGAGAATTCATTCGTCACACTTTCATCTCATGAATGAAGCATTTGTTTTCCTGCTGCTGCTGATGTGATTAATCAAACTGATTACAGGAATGCTACTCTACATCGTCTCCTCCGTCAACGTTACCCTTGGATACTGATCTGTATTTGCATAAAACACGACTCAGAAGACGTGTCAGACCCATCTAATGACAGCCTTTCCTGTAGGGGGGGGTTCTGGCTCGTGTCCTGCCTCATGATCTCCTCCTGGAAGAGTGATTTCCAGGTGAGCAGCAAAGACGAGGTATACATTCTAACTTTGTCTCTTCTCAAACTGTCCTCTTCCCGTCTCCTCTCTGCTCTCGGCTCGATTACGGCCGATCGAGGCCTTTTAGGACGCTTCACTACCAATAAGTGGATTCTGTGCTGCTGACAGGAAGGAGTTTAAGCTTTTAAAGTTTAAAGACAGATTTGACTGTCTTTTAGCTCAATCTGTTTACAGAACTGTGTGGTAGCATCCAAAATGAGCAGCTAGGTTCGCCCTGATGAGGACCGAGGTCCTGGTCCTCTTAGATCTGATACAGGTGGCTCCTCCTGTCATCCTGTGAGAGCACAAGGCTTTATTTAGTGACCAAGCTTAGAGTATAGCTGGGATTCTTTTTTCTTTGGGTTTTACCATGAGGATTCTCATTTTTAAATGTAAATTAAAACATTTATAATACGTTTCTTTTTGTTGTTTGGCTGAACACTCAAATGATTTAAAGGTCCCATGGCTCCATATTTAAATCACTTTATATTAAACAGGTGTAATCTTTGATGCCTCTAGATCAGCGTTGCACCATTAGAACTCAAAATACGCTGTAATTATTTCCTAAGGAGCAACTCAGAGATCAGAAGAAAGCGCCGCCTTCCGGTTCTGCTGGGTTTCTCCTGATTTGGCAGCCTGACACTTCTGCTGCAGCAGGGGGCAGTGTCCAGTAGGGGGCAGTGTCCAGTAGGGGGCAGTGCCCAGTAGGGGGCAGTGTCCAGTAGGGGGCAGTGCCCAGTAGGGGGCGGTGCCCAGTAGGGGGTGGTGTCCAGTAGGGGGCGGTGTCCAGTAGGGGGCGGTGTCCAGTAGGGGGCAGTGCCCAGTAGGGGACAGTGTCCAGTAGGGGGCAGTGTCCAGTAGGGGGCAGTGTCCAGTAGGGGGCAGTGTCCAGTAGGGGGCGGTGCCCAGTAGGGGGCGGTGCCCAGTAGGGGGCGGTGTCCAGTAGGGGGCGGTGTCCAGTAGGGGGCAGTGCCCAGTAGGGGGCGGTGTCCAGTAGGGGGCGGTGCCCAGTAGGGGGCAGTGTCCAGTAGGGGGCAGTGTCCAGTAGGGGGCGGTGTTTAGTAGGGGGTGGTGCCCAGTAGGGGGCGGTGCCCACTAGGGGGCGGTGTCCAGTAGGGGGCAGTGTCCAGTAGGGGGCGGTGTCCAGTAGGGGGCAGTGCCCAGTAGGGGGCGGTGTCCAGTAGGGGGCAGTGTCCAGTAGGGGGCGGTGCCCAGTAGGGGGCGGTGTCCAGTAGGGGGCAGTGTCCAGTAGGGGGCGGTGTCCAGTAGGGGGCAGTGCCCGGTAGGGGGCGGTGCCCGGTAGGGGGCGGGGTCCAGTAGGGGGCGGGTCCGGTAGGGGGCGGGGCCCAGTAGGGGGCGGTGTCCAGTAGGGGGCAGTGTCCAGTAGGGGGCGGTGCCCAGTAGGGGGCGGTGTCCAGTAGGGGGCGGTGTCCAGTAGGGGGCAGTGTCCAGTAGGGGGCGGTGCCCAGTAGGGGGCAGTGTCCAGTAGGGGGCGGTGTCCAGTAGGGGGCAGTGCCCAGTAGGGGGCGGTGCCAGTAGGGGGCGGTGTCCAGTAGGGGGCGGTGCCCAGTAGGGGACAGTGTCCAGTAGGGGGTGGTGCCCAGTAGGGGGCTGTGCCCAGTAGGGGGCGGTGTCCAGTAGGGGGCCGTGCCCAGTAGGGGGCAGTGTCCAGTAGGGGGCAGTGTCCAGTAGGGGGCAGTGCCCAGTAGGGGGCAGTGCCCAGTAGGGGGCGGTGCCCAGTAGGGGGCGGTGTCCAGTAGGGGGTGGTGCCCAGTAGGGGGCGGTGCCCAGTAGGGGGCGGTGTCCAGTAGGGGGCAGTGTCCAGTAGGGGGCAGTGTCCAGTAGGGGGCAGTGCCCAGTAGGGGGCAGTGTCCAGTAGGGGGGGGTGTCCAGTAGGGGGCGGTGTCCAGTAGGGGGCGGTGTCCAGTAGGGGGCAGTGCCCAGTAGGGGGCAGTGTCCAGTAGGGGGCAGTGTCCAGTAGGGGGCAGTGTCCAGTAGGGGGCAGTGTCCAGTAGGGGGCAGTGTCCAGTAGGGGGCAGTGTCCAGTAGGGGGCGGTGTCCAGTGGGGGGGGGTGCCCGGGAGGGGGCGGTGCCCAGTAGGGGGCGGTGTCCAGTAGGGGGCAGTGCCCAGTAGGGGGCGGTGTCCAGTAGGGGGCAGTGCCCAGTAGGGGACAGTGTCCAGTAGGGGGCAGTGTCCAGTAGGGGGCAGTGTCCAGTAGGGGGCAGTGCCCAGTAGGGGACAGTGTCCAGTAGGGGGCAGTGTCCAGTAGGGGGCAGTGTTGTCACGTGAAAGAGAAACGAAACTGAAACTAAACACTACACGGTCTATGGTCAATGGCGGTGGCACTGCCTCGCTCCAGTTGTCGTGAACGTGCATGTGGGCGGAGAATTGACCATATAAGCAAGTCCGGATCACTATGACCTCATAGCGGGCTGGAGTGAAAAAAACTGTTTGAAACCTGGGTCTGAAATCTGGAAGAGCTTCTCACTGGCTGGACTAGGAGACAGATGGACGCCGTTTGTTGCTCTTTCTGGCAGGTTGAAGGTGAGAACTCAACACATGATAGATAAGTCAGAAAACATGGAGAACCAGGACATGGGACCTTTAAATGACTCTGAACGTTTATTTAAACACACCTTGTTTCTAAAAATCTTGAAATGACTCGGCCCTGGATGAACTTCCTGACCAAAATAAACGTGTATCCTTGGCAAGTCTTGTCATTCTGTGAGGAAAAAGGTTTAAAAATACAGTAAATCCGTCTTTAGCCGGGGAATTGATAAGTTTTTAGTAGAAATGAGCTGTGAGTCCTCCATGAACGGCTGAGAGGTAAACAGAGAAACACACAGAGTGTCCTGTACTGATACAGGTTTGCTCAAACGTGTGCACGTTGACAGAAAGCTGACAATGCAGACATTTAAATTTTATTGGCTAAAAAAGTTCGGCGTCCAGAAATAATTCAAAAGGGTCTTCATCCGAATGAACTGGGTATACCCATAGATCAGAGTTTAGACCTGAAATATCATTTAGAAAACTTTGATACACAGAAAATAATCCACCTAGAGGCTTTAATGATTATCTGACTCTTGTTCTTATAGAACAATATTTTAGTTCCACAACTGGACAGGGTTTAGAGTAAAATATATGTGTTGGCATCATTTAGCAGCTGAAACGAGTTTCCTCCTCAGGGTGTCCGGGCTCAGCCTTGGGGATATGATGAGGAGCTCAGACATTCGGGAGAGACTCGGACTAGAACCATTGCTCCTCCACATCGAGAGGAGCCAGTTCAGGCAGATGCCTGAACCACCTGGTCCTGGTGGTCAGGACGCCTCCTGGACACCTCCCTGGAGAGGTGTTTCAGGTCTGTCCTGCTGGCAGGAAGACCCCGAGTCGACCCAGAACACTTCAGTCTGACCCGGGAACGCCTTGCGGTCCTGCTGGAGGACGTGGTCTGGGAGAGGACTCCCTAGTTGGAATGCTGCCCCCACGACCCGGACCCGGATAGGCAGAAGAAGACGAGACGAGACTTCATTTAGTTGGTTAAATTACTTGAGTATGACCAGATAATTATAATAAAGAGAAAATATTTATTAAAAAACTGAGCAATGTGTTAAATCTGGAAATAGAACAAAGTGAATCTGTTTAGGAAGAACATTCCTAAACTTTGAGTTCACGCTGGAAGCTCCATCCTATAGATCCTCTGAACCTGGAGGGCCTTCATCCTCTCCTGGTCAAACTCAGAAACACCGGCTGAATGAAAACAATACCAGACCATAAATGCTAAATGGCCTCTGTTATTAAGGCTCCATTGAATCATTCTAATAGAGGTCAGAGAGAGGGTGGTGGTGGGGTCCTGGACCTTTCTGAAGTTCACGTTAGCAGCAGCTGTGCATCGCTGGTCTCTGATGAAAACAGCTTTGTTAAAATTCTGCAGACTCTCCTCCAGAAACCCAGAGATTCCTCCACCCAGGAGTCCCTGCTCAGACTAAACCAAGCTGTGTTAATGTCTTTAGTTCATCAAGCTGCTGACCTGGAAGGATTATCACCCGATCTGCTGCTTTGTTCCTCTCTCTCCTCTTTGACTCCTCCAGTAGGTCTGAGGAACACCAATCTGTTCAGCTTCATGCATTAAATCAAACCTCATGACAATTAGGGTTCACTGAAGCTTGATACCGAGTTAAAATTAGCTTTTAATTTTGGACGGACATAATGAAAACGTGGACTTTTCCCAAGTTGACTCTCCACACAAATATTTCAAACCTATTTAAGATAATGGACTACAGTGACCTGGTAAAAACGACACGAGGTGAGCTCAGAACACAACATTAAACCCCCAATCCATCAAAACGGACACGTTTAGAAGAATCCATTCTGTCCCACTGATGGTCAGGAAATAACGTACTGGACTCAAACCTTAAGAGGCCAGGTTCTCTTTACTTCTCTCCCTGAACGACCAAAACAAGAACTGAATCCTGAACTGGTTACTATCTACAGAATGTCTACCTTCATTATGTAAACACACAGAAATCACAAAGTGAGGGATTCTGGACTGAAGTAACCAAGAAGGGCCCAGGTCTGATGAAGGTCCGGTTCCGGCGGCCTGGATCACCCTAGCATGGATCCACATACGTCTGGACATTAGCTCAGAAATCTGAGTGTGAGTTTGATTCATTTCAGAAGAGAAAGATGAGCCACTAAGTGTCCTTGATGTTAATGAAGCTCCCTGCAGTGATTAAACACCTCTTTGTTTAATCTGGACTCGTGCACGCCTCTTGACTGCCGACCTGTCAGTCTAAAGGTTGAAGTCGGCCCGCAGAGATCGCTGATCGCTCCTGCTGTGCTACAGGCCTCTTAATCTCTGCGCTCTCTTATCTGCTTTGTTCTAAAAGCTGCTGAACATCCTGTGAGATCAGGGCGGTTTGAGCATGTAGAGCAGACACCCCCAGACACCCAAAGCCCACCTAGTCACCGCTAACGAGCTGATTATAGCCAATCAATCAGGAAGAGCGTTCCCTAATGAGACACTGTCATTGTCAGACAGTGGGATGGTGTCTGTAGCTTCAGGGGGGGGGGGGGGGGGG
>SSNR01000259.1:237488-243604 GCA_006937965.1 Callopanchax toddi | reverse complement strand
AAAACAACACCCTGTACATCTAAAAACGACACCCGGTACATCTAAAACAACACCCTGTACATCTAAAACAACACCCTGTACATCTAAAACAACACCCTGTACATCTAAAAACGACATCTAAAAACGACACCCGGTACATCTAAAAACGACATCTAAAAACGACACCCGGTACATCTAAAAACGACACCCGGTACATCTAAAAACGACATCTAAAAACGACACCCGGTACATCTAAAAACAACACCCGGTACATCTAAAAACAACACCCTGTACATCTAAAAACAACACCCAGGACATCTAAAAACGACACCCGGTACATCTAAAAACGACATCTAAAAACGACACCCGGTACATCTAAAACAACACCCTGTACATCTAAAACAACACCCTGTACATCTAAAACAACACCCTGAACATCTAAAACGACACCCTGTACATCTAAAACAACACCCTGTACATCTAAAAACGACACCCGGTATATCTAAAAACGACATCTAAAAACGACACCCGGTACATCTAAAAACGACATCTAAAAACGACACCCGGTACATCTAAAAACGACACCCTGTACATCTAAAACAACACCCTGTACATCTAAAACAACACCCTGTACATCTAAAAACAACACCCGGTACATCTAAAACAACACCCTGTACATCTAAAACAACACCCTGTACATCTAAAACAACACCCTGAACATCTAAAACGACACCCTGTACATCTAAAACAACACCCTGTACATCTAAAAACGACACCCCGTATATCTAAAAACGACATCTAAAAACGACACGCGGTACATCTAAAAACGACATCTAAAAACGACACACGGTACATCTAAAAACGACATCTAAAAACGACACCCGGTACATCTAAAAACAACACCCGGTACATCTAAAGACGACATCTAAAAACGACACCCAGTACATCTAAAAACGACACCTGGTACATCTAAAAACAACACCCGGTACATCTAAAAACAACACCCGGTACATCTAAAGACGACATCTAAAAACGACACCCAGTACATCTAAAAACGACACCTGGTACATCTAAAAACAACACCCAGTACATCTAAAAACGACACCCGGTACATCTAAAAACAACACCCGGTACATCTAAAAACGACATCTAAAAACAACACCCGGTACATCTAAAAACGACACCCGGTACATCTAAAAACGACATCTAAAAACAACACCCGGTACATCTAAAAACGACACCCGGTACATCTAAAAACGACACCCGGTACATCTAAAACAACACCCTGTACATCTAAAACAACACCCTGTACATCTAAAACAACACCCTGTACATCTAAAACAACACCCTGTACATCTAAAACAACACCCTGAACATCTAAAACGACACCATGTACAACTAAAAACAACACCCGGTACATCTAAAACAACACCCTGTACATCTAAAACAACACCCTGTACATCTAAAACAACACCCTGAACATCTAAAACGACACCCTGTACATCTAAAACAACACCCTGAACATCTAAAAACGACACCCGGTATATCTAAAAACGACATCTAAAAACGACACCCGGTACATCTAAAAACGACATCTAAAAACAACACCCTGTACATCTAAAAACGACACCCGGTATATCTAAAAACGACATCTAAAAACGACACCCGGTACATCTAAAAACGACATCTAAAAACGACACCCGGTACATCTAAAAACGACATCTAAAAACGACACCCGGTACATCTAAAAACAACACCCGGTACATCTAAAAACGACACCCGGTACATCTAAAAACGACATCTAAAACAACACCCTGTACATCTAAAACAACACCCTGTACATCTAAAACACGACATCTAAAAACGACACCCGGTACATCTAAAAACGACACCCGGTACATCTAAAACAACACCCTGTACATCTAAAACAACACCCTGTACATCTAAAACAACACCCTGAACATCTAAAACGACACCATGTACATCTAAAACAACACCCTGTACATCTAAAACAACACCCGGTACATCTAAAACAACACCCTGTACATCTAAAACAACACCCTGTACATCTAAAACAACACCCTGAACATCTAAAACGACACCCTGTACATCTAAAACAACACCCTGTACATCTAAAAACGACACCCGGTACATCTAAAACAACACCCTGTACATCTAAAACAACACCCTGTACATCTAAAACAACACCCTGTACATCTAAAAACGACATCTAAAAACGACACCCGGTACATCTAAAAACGACATCTAAAAACGACACCCGGTACATCTAAAAACGACACCCGGTACATCTAAAAACGACATCTAAAAACGACACCCGGTACATCTAAAAACAACACCCGGTACATCTAAAAACGACACCCGGTACATCTAAAAACGACATCTAAAAACGACACCCGGTACATCTAAAAACAACACCCGGTACATCTAAAAACGACACCCGGTACATCTAACAACGACATCTAAAACGACACCCTGTACATCTAAAACAACACCCTGTACATCTAAAAACAACACCCTGTACATCTAAAACCAACACCCGGTACATCTAAACACGACATCTAAAAACGACACCCGGTACATCTAAAAACGACATCTAAAAACGACACCCGGTACATCTAAAAACGACACCCGGTACATCTAAAAACGACACCCGGTACATCTAAAAACGACACCCGGTACATCTAAAAACGACATCTAAAAACGACACCCGGTACATCTAAAAACAACACCCGGTACATCTAAAACAACACCCTGTACATCTAAAACACCACCCTGTACATCTAAAACAACACCCTGTACATCTAAAAACGACACCCGGTACATCTAAAAACAACACCCGGTACATCTAAAAACGTCACCCGGTACATCTAAAAACGACATCTAAAAATGACACCCGGTACATCTAAAAACGACACCCTGTACATCTAAAACGACACCCAGTACATCTAAAAACGACACCCGGTACATCTTAAAACGACACCCGGTACATCTAAAACTACACCCGGTACATCTAAAAACGACACCCGGTACATCGAAAAACGACATCTAAAAACGACACCCGGTACATCTAAAACAACACCCTGTACATCTAAAACAACACCCTGAACATCTAAAACGACACCCTGTACATCTAAAACTACACCCTGTACATCTAAAAACAACACCCGGTACATCTAAAAACGACACCCGGTACATCTAAAAACGACATCTAAAAACGACACCCGGTACATCTAAAAACGACATCTAAAAACGACACCCGG
Organism: Callopanchax toddi; assembly: GCA_006937965.1. NCBI lineage: Eukaryota > Metazoa > Chordata > Actinopteri > Cyprinodontiformes > Nothobranchiidae > Callopanchax > Callopanchax toddi. The sequence goes on along the minus strand of SSNR01000259.1, from coordinate 240,344 downwards.
TACATCTAAAACAACACCCTGTACATCTAAAACAACACCCTGTACATCTAAAACGACACCCTGTACATCTAAAACAACACCCTGTACATCTAAAACAACACCCTGTACATCTAAAACAACACCCTGTACATCTAAAAACGACATCTAAAAACGACACCCGGTACATCTAAAAACGACATCTAAAAACGACACCCGGTACATCTAAAAACAACACCCTGTACATCTAAAACAACACCCGGTACATCTAAAACGACACCCTGTACATCTAAAAACGACACACGGTACATCTAAAAACGACATCTAAAAACGACACCCGGTACATCTAAAAACAACACCCGGTACATCTAAAAACGACACCCGGTACATCTAAAAACGACATCTAAAAACGACACCCGGTACATCTAAAAACAACACCCTGTACATCTAAAAACAACACCCAGGACATCTAAAAACGACACCCGGTACATCTAAAAACGACATCTAAAAACGACACCCGGTACATCTAAAAACAACACCCGGTACATCTAAAAACGACACCCGGTACATCTAAAAACGACATCTAAAAACGACACCCGGTACATCTAAAAACGACATCTAAAAACGACACCCGGTACATCTAAAAACGACACCCGGTACATCTAAAACAACACCCTGTACATCTAAAACAACACCCTGAACATCTAAAACGACACCCTGTACATCTAAAACAACACCCTGTACATCTAAAAACGACACCCGGTATATCTAAAAACGACATCTAAAAACGACACCCAGTACATCTAAAAACGACATCTAAAAACGACACCCGGTACATCTAAAAACGACATCTAAAACAACACCCTGTACATCTAAAACAACACCCTGTACATCTAAAACAACACACTGTACATCTAAAAACAACACCCTGTACATCTAAAAACAACACCCTGTACATCTAAAAACAACACCCTGTACATCTAAAACAACACCCTGTACATCTAAAACAACACCCTGTACATCTAAAAACGACACACGGTACATCTTAAAATGACACCCGGTACATCTAAAACAACACCCGGTACATCTAAAAACAACACCCTGTACATCTAAAACAACACCCTGTACATCTAAAACAACACCCTGTACATCTAAAACAACACCCTGTACATCTAAAACGACAAACGGTACATCTTAAAATGACACCCTGTACATCTAAAAACAACACCGTGTACATCTAAAACAACACCCTGTACATCTAAAAACAACACCCTGTACATCTAAAACAACACCCGGTACATCTAAAACGACACCCTGTACATCTAAAAACGACACCGTGTACATCTAAAACAACACCCTGTACATCTAAAAACAACACCCTGCACATCTAAAACAACACCCGGTACATCTAAAACGACACCCTGTACATCTAAAAACGACATCTAAAAATGACACCCGGTACATCTAAAACGACACCCTGTACATCTAAAACAACACCCTGTACATCTAAAACAACACCCTGTACATCTAAAACAACACCCTGTACATCTAAAACAACACCCTGTACATCTAAAACAACACCCTGTACATCTAAAAACGACACCCGGTACATCTAAAAACGACATCTAAAAACGACACCCGGTACATCTAAAAACAACACCCGGTACATCTAAAAACAACACCCTGTACATCTAAAAACAACACCCAGGACATCTAAAAACGACACCCGGTACATCTAAAAACGACATCTAAAAACGACACCCGGTACATCTAAAACAACACCCAGGACATCTAAAAACGACACCCGGTACATCTAAAACGACACCCTGTACATCTAAAACAACACCCTGTACATCTAAAACAACACCCTGTACATCTAAAACAACACCCTGTACATCTAAAACAACACCCTGTACATATAAAACAACACCCTGTACATCTAAAACAACACCCTGTACATCTAAAACAACACCCGGTACATCTAAAAACGACACCCTGTACATCTAAAACAACACCCTGTACATCTAAAACAACACCCTGTACATCTAAAAACGACATCTAAAAACGACACCCGGTACATCTAAAAACGACATCTAAAAACGACACCCGGTACATCTAAAAACAACACCCGGTACATCTAAAAACGACACCCGGTACATCTAAAAACAACACCCGGTACATCTAAAAACGCCATCTAAAAACGACACCCGGTACATCTAAAAACGACACCCGGTACATCTAAAAACGACATCTAAAAACGACACCCGGTACATCTAAAAACGACACCCAGTACATCTAAAAACAACACCCGGTACATCTAAAAACGACATCTAAAAACGACACCCGGTACATCTAGAAACGACACCCGGTACATCTAAAAACGACATCTAAAAACGACACCCTGTACATCTAAAAACAACACCGTGTACATCTAAAACAACACCCTGTACATCTAAAACAACACCCTGTACATCTAAAACAACACCCTGAACATCTAAAACGACACCCTGTACATCTAAAACAACACCCTGTACATCTAAAACAACACCCTGTACATCTAAAAACGACATCTAAAAATGACACCCGGTACATCTAAAACAACACCCTGTACATCTAAAACAACACCCGGTACATCTAAAACAACACCCTGTACATCTAAAACAACACCCGGTACATCTAAAACGACACCCTGTACATTTAAAAACGACATCTAAAAATGACACCCGGTACATCTAAAACGACACCCTGTACATCTAAAACAACACCCTGTACATCTAAAACAACACCCTGTACATCTAAAAATGACACCCGGTACATCTAAAAACGACACCCTGTACATCTAAAACGACACCCAATACATCTAAAAACGACACCCGGTAC
>SSNR01000259.1:224988-232488 GCA_006937965.1 Callopanchax toddi | reverse complement strand
TCTTGTATGTTGTACATAATTAGTAATGTTTTAGGATTTTAATTAAATAAAACTATTTCAGTAACACCAGCCTCACTTTGAATGAATGAACTCGATGTTTAAACTCAATATTTTAGTTTGGTGGGGACAGAAAGCGTGATTAAATCCACATAAAAGCTAGATCACCTTCATCACCTAGCATGTGTGTGTGTGAGAGTGTGTGTGTGAGAGAGTGTGTGTGTGTGAGAGAGTGTGTGTGTGAGAGAGAGAGTGTGTGTGTGAGAGAGAGTGTGTGTGAGAGAGAGTGTGTGTGTGTGAGAGAGTGTGTGTGAGAGAGAGTGTGTGTGTGAGAGAGTGTGTGTTGAGAGAGAGTGTGTGTGTGTGAGAGAGAGTGTGTGTGTGAGAGAGTGTGTGTGAGAGAGAGTGTGTGTGTGAACTCATTAGGAGCCGTTCTGTTTGCTCAGCCTTCAATCAGCCTCTGTCTATAAAACATTGATGTCTGGTGTTTCTACCAGACAATGATGAGCGGCGCACAAAGCCAAAATCAAACAGGAAGACAGAGAAGAAGAGTTTTTTGAATCTATAACTGACAAATGACCCACCACCAGATCACAGATTCCCTGTGTAGGACATCAGAGGATCCTTTAATCACACCAGATCAAAACTAGTGTTTTCTGTGCAGATAAATAACAGCTGATGTCATCAGTCCAAAAGCCAGACGTCATCACTGATTGTTGAGAACACCATCTGTTCCTCCTAGCACAGCGTCAACGTTACTCCTAAATAAATCCAGCAGGTAGACGCTCTGGACAGATGAAGGATGAAAAGGTCGCAGACGACTCACCTTCATGTGTCGTCGCCTCCGTCTGAAGCGCAGCAGCTCCTTGTGTTGGCGAGCGATGAAGTTGACGGCGGCGTATTCCAGCAAGGCTGAGAAGACGAAGAGCAGACAGACGGCCATCCAGATATCGATGGCTTTCACGTAGGACACCTGCAGGGCGGCGAGAGGAGGTTAAAGAAGTCACTGCTTGAAAGAAATTTGCTTTTGCATCAAAGGTTGAAACAATCCTTGGTGATCGTGTTTTCAGTATGAAGAGAGAAGTGTGGGTTTAGATCTGATGGGAGAAGCTTTTTTATCCACTGATGTTTGTGAGTTTAAAACCTACCACTGATCTGTAACTCTCCAGACTCACCTGACCTAACTGGAGTTCTGGAGCTGCAGAGTAATGAAGTTTTATATCACTGAACATGTTAGACGTTTTTTAGAACTGACCATCATCGATTTGGATTATTTGATGAGGATTTTCTGTATAAAATCATAAATCCTTCCAGTAATAATAATAATAATGCATCAGTTTTATATAGCGCTTTTCTAGGTCACTCAAAGACGCTTTACAGAGTTGCATCATTCATTCACACAGTCATTCTCACCGGTGGTGGTAAACTACGACAGACGTCTGTAGCCACAGCTGCCCTGGGGCAGACTGACAGAAGAGAGGCTGCCATTCTGACCATCGGCCCTTCTGACCACCACCAACATTCACACACAGTCACACTCACAGTCACACAGTAAGGTGGTGAAGTGTCTTGCCCAAGGACACAACGACAATCTAACCCAGCCAGAGCTGGGGATCGAACCGGTGACCCTCCGGTTACCAGACCGGACACTCTCCCAGCTGAGCGGGTAGGTTCATTCTTTTTTCTTGTCAATGTTTTTACTGCTCATTCATCTCCGTTCTCATTGCAGGTAGAAAAAAGCAAAATGCTAAGTTTTTAAAACGAGATCAAGAGCTTCGTTAATGCAGTCCGTCCCCTCTGGGGTTCGTTAGGGTCCTTCACATCCTGGTCCACACCAGACAGGTTTGGATCACATTCCTGAAGGTGTGAATTCCTAAATGAGTTTCTCTTGTCCAAAGTTAAGTGGTGGAGGTGACAGATCCAGACGTCACTCTGCCCAGAGACACTCCCAGTTTGTTCTGGGGGACCCCAAGGTGTTCCCAGACCAGAGAGGATACATAATCCCTCCAGTGAGTCCTGGGTCTCCCCAGGTGTCTCCTCCTAGTGGGACGTGTCTGGAAAACTTCCAAAGGGAGGCGTCCTGATCAGATACCCGACCTCAGCGGACTCCTTTTGATACGGAGGACTCCGAGCTCCCCGTGGATGACGGAGCTCCTCACCTTACATCTAAGGCCTAGTCCAGGGTCAGATCCACATCTCATGACCAGCTGAGGGTGGGAACGTAGACGCACCAGTAAACTGAGACTCAGCTTCCTCTTCACCACGACAGACCGGAGCAACGCATCCATATAAACTGTGTGCTGTGCTGCAACAAACTAGAAAAAATAAAACTAAGAGGGATGAAAAGGACAGAATCAGAGGAGACAATCAGCAGCCACACCAGGAGATTCTCCCAAAACGCACAACGTCCTGCTCAGGTGAGGTCTGCCTGGATCACTGTCTGATTGTCATTATTCAGTGTCTTCACCCTGCTGTGTCATCACACCTCCATTTACACCATCACTCCACCGCCTGAGAGGGAGATCCTTCCTCCGTCACACAGAGGAAACCACCATCAGCGTTTAGAATCCATTAAACTCTGACTCTGGATCTTTTATACAAACACACTGAGATGACTGTGAAAACATTTATCTTTGAGCTCCTCCGTGACACCAGAGCTGCTCAGCAGTCAGCTGGGTTGGATTTAGAAACAGGAAAGAGATGGTTTAGTGTCTAAAAATAAAACCAACCTAAAACCCGTTAAAAACACTTCAAGGGTTTTTAAATCTACATTTGTGAAATGTCTTCCTTTATATCAGTGTGTGTGTGTGTGTGTGTGTGTGTGTGTGTAGTGCACGTTAGTGTTTTGGATCACACTCTGATCACTCATCAATAAGCAGGAGACATTGATGTAAAACACAGAAGCTTAGCTGCTGGTGGCGGCGATGTTTGGGTTCTCGGACCTTTGGCAGCGAGGCTCTGGACCCGGAGCTCTGCGTGGTCATGGTCAGCACCGTGGTGATGCCCAGACCCACCCGGGCGGGCGCGGCGTCCATGTTGATCCAGAAGGAAACCCAGGACAGGATCACGATGAGCAGGGAGGGGATGTACATCTGGATCAGGTAGTAGCCCATCTGACGCTCCAGGTGGAAACGAGCCTCGATGCAGGTGAATTTACCTGAGGAGGACAAGAGTTTGTCACAGCTCAAAACTTCACTTAAATCATTTTTTAAAATTCACATTTCCTGCATTTCAAAGATGAACAAATCCCAAATGAATCTAAACAGAGCAGAAAAGACGGTTTTTAATCCGTCCTGAAGCAACCTGACGCCTCTGGACAAAGAGCAGGACACCAAGGACAGCAGTGAGACAATCAGGACAGGACTCTGGAGCATCAGCTGTGCGGCTGCACCTGCTGGAACTGGAATCTACTGGGAGGCTGAAACGTGCACCAGTGTCTTCACCTCCCTGTGGAAGTTCTTCAGCTCTCACTAGGACTCCGTTACTGAATGCAGCCTCATTCTGGTCTTCACTTAAAGGAAGTTCCTCACCAGCTTTACCACCTTGACCTCTTCCCACCTTGGACCCACCCCTTCCTCAGCAGCCAATCAGACTCCTCCGTTCACCAGTGGACTCGTTTAATCCAATAAAACTGAAGGTTTTTTAAACCTGGACTTAAAAAGTTCTAGTTTTATTTGAGAAGATTTGATCTATTTATTGGGTTAAACAGATCATTTGGTCCTAAATCATGTTGCATTGTTTGAAGATGAAAGTAAAAAGAACGGCCTGAGTTCAGACAGAGGAATGAGCTGGTGGCTGATCTGAGCTGCTGCTGTAAAAACCCCAACATCAGCTGATGTGGTATCGTTAACTTTAACCAGTACGAGGACATGGTATCATTAACTTTAACCAGTACGAGGACATGGTATCATTAACTTTAACCAGTACGAGGACATGGTATCGTTAACTTTAATAAGTACGAGGACATGATATCGTTAACTTTAACCAGTACGAGGACATGGTATCATTAACTTTAACCAGTACGAGGACATGGTATCATTAACTTTAACCAGTACGAGGACATGGTATCGTTAACTTTAATAAGTACGAGGACATGATATCGTTAACTTTAACCAGTACGAGGACATGGTATCATTAACTTTAACCAGTACGAGGACATGGTATCATTAACTTTAACCAGTACGAGGACATGGTATCGTTAACTTTAATAAGTACGAGGACATGATATCGTTAACTTTAACCAGTACGAGGACATGGTATCGTTAACTTTAACCAGTACGAGGACATGGTATCGTTAACTTTAACCAGTACGAGGACATGGTATCGTTAACTTTAACCAGTACGAGGACATGGGATGGGTTAACTTTAAACAGTACGAGGACATGGTATCGTTAACTTTAACCAGTACGAGGACATGGGATGGGTTAACTTTAAACAGTACGAGGACATGGTATCGTTAACTTTAACCAGTACGAGGACATGGGATGGGTTAACTTTAAACAGTACGAGGACATGGTATCGTTAACTTTAACCAGTACGAGGACATGGTATCATTAACTTTAACCAGTACGAGGACATGGTATCATTAACTTTAACCAGTACGAGGACATGGTATCGTTAACTTTAATAAGTACGAGGACATGATATCGTTAACTTTAACCAGTACGAGGACATGGTATCGTTAACTTTAACCAGTACGAGGACATGGTATCGTTAACTTTAACCAGTACAAGGACATGGTATTGTTAACTTTAACCAGTACGAGGACATGGCATCGTTAACTTTAACCAGTACGAGGACATGGGATGGTTTACTTTAACCAGTACGAGGACATGGTATCGTTAACTTTAACCAGAACGAGGACATGGTATCGTTAACTTTAACCAGTACGAGGACATGGTATCGTTAACTTTAACCAGTATGAGGACATGGTAAGAGGACATGGTATCGTTAACTTTAACCAGTACGAGGACATGGTATCGTTAACTTTAACCAGTACGAGGACATGGGATGGTTTACTTTAACCAGTACGCGGACATGGCATCGTTAACTTTAACCAGTACGAGGACATGGGATGGGTTAACTTTAAACAGTACGAGGACATGGTATCGTTAACTTTAACCAGTACGAGGACATGGGATGGGTTAACTTTAAACAGTACGAGGACATGGTATCGTTAACTTTAACCAGTACGAGGACATGGTATCGTTAACTTTAACCAGTACGAGGACATGGCATCGTTAACTTTAACCAGTACGAGGACATGGCATCGTTAACTTTAACCAGTACGAGGACATGGGATGGGTTAACTTTAAACAGTATGAGGACATGGTATGGTTTACTTTAACCAGTACGAGGACATGGTATCGGTTTTGGGCTGATCCCGGTACTGATACTGGTATCGGAGCATTCCTACCCGAATCCACAGCTGGAGGGTTAAAGTGGTCAACAAAACCATCATCTGCAAAAAGCAACCAGGATCCCCAAATCAAAGACCTTCATCTCTTAGAATTTAACAGAGTCAGTGACACGTTTTCTATCGTGACTTCAGAGTCTGTTCTCCTTGATTGAAGCAGCAGGTTTCAGTTTCTCGCTGCTTCTAAACAACAGAAACACTTCCCTCCTCTCCTCATTACGGCTGTCAGTGCATGGCTGACTGTGAGACTCACATTAGCTGAAGTCCTCAGAGCTGACATGATAATTATTATGGCAACATTAAATAAAGTTGAGTCTGCCGTTCATTAGTTAGTCATTAATCTCTTAATGCAGCCGTTCAACAAACGAAGCATGACAAACACTGGAACCAAGACGTGCTTCACCTCTGACCAAACATGCGTTAAATGATCATTTATTAACTATTAGTTACTGAGTAAACAATAATTAGCTTTAGGTCTGACATAGATCAGTTATCTGTTAAAGGACCTCAACAAGTCCAGGAAACAAACAGAATAATAATTCAACTTTTAATGATTTTAATCAAATGGATACAAGCCTTCAGAGCCCATTCCTCCTTTAATGTTGGTCTCCACTTACAGAGATATTAATGGAGTCCATCACCCCGTCTCGTTAGGTCAGCTGTTTTACAACACAGACATCTTATTCAGTAATGACTGCATCTGCAGAAAATGATGCAGACGACGCTGGAAATAACTGGTCTGATGCAGTTCCATTAGCAGCAGGTTTATCAGATCAGTTCAGCAGGGAGCGGGTGTTACGGCTCCAGTCCCGGTCTGACACCGAGGTCCGAGCGGACGGAGGTGTCAGTTCGGCTCGGTACGAACCCAGACCCTACCCCTATCTGAAAAGTAAAACCAGTACCGGACCGAGGCGATCCCATTCCCACACTAGTCTTTAAACAACAGAGACCTGAGTGACTCGGACCCCTCATTGAAAACGAGGCAGACCGTGGGTCAGTTTGAACACTGCAAAAAATGATTCTCTCATAGTGTTTCCACATGTTGGAAATCTTTATTATTATTTTAAAACAACACCCTTCTGAAATTGTACATAAAATAAACAAATAGATTCATAAAGTACTGTATTTAGGGTCTGTCCAGTTTTAGTCAGGAAGTTTTGTTTTTCAACTGTTTTGAACTGAAATGCAATTTAAATGCATTTATTCATCAATTATAAAAGCTTTAAAATGATTTAAAAAACATTTTGGCATATTTCTTGGATGGACATTGTAAACTGCATGTCATTTCAGTTTTCTGAAAAGAAGCGATTAAATGCGATTAATTTCTTTCAAATTTGCGATTAATTAGTTAATTTATTTTAATCGACTGACAGCACTAATATTTTAGTTTTTATCTAACTCAGTTATTTGTTGTAAAAAGCAGAGAAGAAAAAATAAAACCTGTATTCCAATTTGTTGCATTTTTTGTGTGGTAGAAGTATCGGTATCGGTACTCGGTATCGGCGAGTACTCCGATTTAAGTATTGGTATTGGATCGGTTTGAAAAACGTGGTATCGGTACATCCCTAGTTTTGTTACTTTGTGCTGTTTGTTGCTAAAGAATGAGTCCTCCAGATGTTTTCCTCTGTACCTCCAGAACAACACTTCCATCAGTCGTCCCTAATTTATTGGCCTAGTTAGTGAACAGTTACTGAAATGATCAGTTTGTGTTCTGGGTTTCCGTTGGACGTCTACACAGTAAAGATAGACATGCTGAAAGTCTCCGTCCAGTGAGATAAAGTGTTGGAGTGTGTAACTAGAGCAGCTGGTACTGAAGGGTTTGGGTTTCCTCAGGAAACTGTGTCAGCTGGTGAAAGTGGTGTGTAAGCGTGTGGTTGGGTGTGTTCACGCTGCTGTGGGCTGTATCTCAGATGACTGAGGGGTCAGAAGGTTCAGACGGTGTCGTGTGCTCGTTCAGGTGTTCATGCCACCAACATGCTGTCAGCTGGAGAACAAAAGCCCCCTGCAATGCAGCAGGAGCCTTAATTAGTATTTCAACCAGGGGTTCTGTGTGTGTGTGTTAGTGGTGGTGGTGGGGGGGGGGGGGG
>SSNR01000259.1:174335-197671 GCA_006937965.1 Callopanchax toddi | reverse complement strand
CCGAACGATAGGATTGGACAATCCAGCTGTCTGTCTGCCGCATTTCCTCACTGCTTGGATTGGCATCAATCCGCCCGGACACATTTTGGGGCAGAACATCCCGGAAGTGAAAGTGAAAGTAGAAGTAGGACAGAGAGCCGGTGGGTGATTCCATTTTAAGATAAAAATACCAGAGTCCCCCCAAAAACACCTTTTCAGCTAGCAGGAAACTAAAAACGTTTGGAGGAGAAAAGAGGAAAAGCTGGGGGAACGTTTCTACGGCTGGAGTTAGACTCTGCTTTGTCACCTTTACAAACCGTGGTCCTATGTCAGCGGGAGGCTGGCGTATGGATTTTACCCGACGGGAGGGGCGAGTTCACCAAGACGTGTTTCTGTAAACTAGCTAGGAGACCTGGTCTGTTTACCTGGAGACTGAGGATGGATTTAATGTTGATTATTTTAAAATGTATTTTTATTTTATTTAAAGATCTAACCCTGCACTCACAGTGAACCTGTTTCCAGCTGAACATTTATTAATTAATTATTAGTGTTCATGTGTGATAGTCCGTCACGGAACAGGTGACGATGAAAAGAGGAGAAACAGAGAAGAGGAGGAGTGTGATGAGGAGAGAGGACATGGAGGAACGGAGCTGTGGACTTCTGGGACTTCGACCAGCACTGCACCATTCTGACTCCATCGATCACGGTTCTCCTGCAGCAGCAGAACCGTTCCGTCTCTGTGAGGACCCAGAGCAGGGACTCCTCCTGCAGACTGAGGACTTCTGGGACTGACTCGGTTTAGGGTTCCTATAAGGTGTGTGTGTGTGTGTAATAGAACATGTATAATCTAGTCCAAACCTGTTCCTGTGAACCCTGAACTCTTCTCCGTCTGAAGACATCCAGCCTACATGTTAAACTACTGAAAACGTTGTCTCTGTCTGTAAGACGTCCAGGACGCTGTGAGGACGCTGTGAGGACCTCAGAGTGCTGCTGGGAGTTTAGCCGACAGACTCGACGCTCTCAGACGGTTTTTCCTGCAGAGATCTGAGCGCGGAGCGTGGTTTCTCGCTGAATGTCTGTTATGTTTATAGGAATGATTCCCCTGTAACGACGGAGGGAACATTTTGAATCAGGCAGCCATTTTGCTGCCGCCGTGGCGGTTCTCCTAACAGTCACGGCTGCGATGCTTAGAGAGATGGACTCAATGAGGTGGAGACATTTACAAACACTTAGAGGTCAGACGGACTCTCATTTCTAAAAATGAAAATTCAGAATATTAGCTTTTAATGGATTGGGTTTACAGGGGAAGCGACTGGAGCTGAACCTGGTTTTCATTAGAGGCCTAACCCTTCAGATCCACATGCAGACAGGAAACTGTGACGGAGCCCTTCCTCTGAGTCCTGCTGCCACGCGGTGGGAGGAGAGAGGAGCTTACCATCGTCGTCTCAGCAATGGACCCGAAACTGTTGATGAAGATGTTGCAGGTCACGTTGACAGGAGGCCCTGCAGAAAGGACACAGAGAGGAGGAGAGGTTAAATCTTTATTTCTCTTTCCTCTAAAGGATTTATACAAGCAGAGTCAGCAAAAACACATTCTGACTCATTTAATTTTTAAACAGTTTATTACACTTATTTTGATAGAAAACTGTTTTTTTGGCATGTCCAGATATTTTCATGTTGCATTTATTTTTTGGAAAAGATTTTTTGGCTAAATTGTTCAGAAGGTTATTGTTTGAATTGATCATTAAAAAATGGACTTATTTTGTAGCAATTTGTCCTAAATGTTTAGATTTGATCAAAGAAAATGTCATAAAATAAATCTGAGACATGGTTTTTAACAGTTTTAGAGCGGATCATGTTTGTCATTTGATTTTTCTGCAGCTTCAGCAGATTTACAGAATCAGGACACCGAAAGGCTGCGAGTCATAAAAGAGACGAACAACAAATCAATCAAAACATGTGATCAATCTACGGAGAAGTCAGAAAACAGAAGGTCCAACGTGTCAAAGTTACAGGGACAAGGAGCAGAGACAGACGAGTGAAAAGTCCATTTTCTGTTTTTTATTATGTTTTTATGAGTTTTCTCTTCAAACTCAGATAAACATTCCTTCTGTGTCTGCATCACAAATTAGGAATGTTTCTCTTTTCTTGACCTCTTTACAATATTTCACTATTTTTAACAGTTCGACTTCATTTTCTTCTACATAACAGTCATAAGGTAAACCATTAAAGAGCCAGAACATTTCTATTTCTGCTCCTTCTAATACAGACTCCTGGAAACGAGTAGAAACAATCGATTGTGTTGACAGAATAGTGTCCGTAGAAAACACCAGGACTTACTGGTCTGGTCAGGCGTGATTAAAAATCAGATCACAGGAAGTAAACGTTACTGTCAGGTCCTTTAATGACCAGAGGTCAGAGGTCAGAGCCCACAGGATCAGGGACAGGTCTATCACAGGCGTAAGAGTTCAGAACAAAGCAGAGAGCACCAGTAGAACTCCTCACAGTCCTCTCCTATACGTCTCTGTGTTCATTTAATAAAACGACCTCTGAGGATTTCACTCCGTCTGATTGGTCAGCCTGTTGGTGAGGTTCAACCTTTAGGTTTCTCTGTTAGCGTCAGCGGGATCTCACTGAGGTTTTTAATAGTTTCCATTCATCTAGAAGAGGAACAGAGCTGCTACACAAAGATGAGCAAAACACTCTTATAAATACTGATGAGCTCAATAATGAACAGAACAATAATAAGATAATAATTCTTATTACACGTTCACATCTGATGTTTTTCTGTCTCTTTTATGAAAAGAACAGGTTTGTTGAAAAATGCAACAGAAACGGTAAAATTAGAATTTTCTCCCCAAACAGCTGCTCTGGTGTCGGCGGAGGGAGGACAGTTACTTAGCACTAGCTAGCTGCTAGATGGCATAGCCAATCATGGGAGAGCACTTCTAGCCAATCAGAGGCGAGAACGGCACTAGCTACCTCGGCCGCTCTGCATTTCAGACATTCACATCCAGGAGGCGTCCTGACCAGACTCCTGAACCACCTCAGCTGGCTCCTCTCTACATGGAGGAGCAGCGGTTCTACTCCCAGTCTCTCTGGATGTCCGAGCTCCTCCCCCTATCCCTAAGGCTGAGCCCGGACACCCTGAGGAGGAAACTCATTTCGGCCGCTTGTATCCGCGATCTCGTTCTTTCGGTCATTACCCAAAGCTCATGACCAGGTGAGGATTGGGACGTAGACCGACCGGTAAATCGAGAGCCTTGCTTTCTGGCTCAGCTCCTTCTTCACCACAACAGACCGGTTCAGCGTCCATCACTGCAGACGCTGCCCCAATCCGCCTGTCCATCTCCCTCCTTCCCTCACTCGTCGTGAACAAGGCCCAGAGATACTTGAACTCCTCCACCTGGAGCAGGACCTTTAAAGTTTCTACTGAAAAGATCGAATAAAGACAGTTTCAGCTCAGAACTGCTGATTTGTGATTGGCCACTTTTTTCAAATCACAGTTTTGTTTTGGACTTCAGGAGTTTAACTTTGATTTGATCCTTTAGGTTTTCTTCCAAAGGGATGATCTTTTCTCTCAGACGTTTCCAGTCGCCGTCTATGTCGGGAGTTATGTTATTTCTCTGAGTAAAATCAGAGCAGTGTCTGAGACGTCTGAGGAAACATCAGACCAGTTCAGCTGAAAAGGCTCAGAGATCATCTCAATGTGTTGAAGCTAAAACAAAGGAGGGGATTCAAACACAGGTCTAATTCAAAAGGCTAAAACCCAGTTAGCCTGTCTAACATACATTAGAACAGAATAATAAATGATTACTCTGAGAGACAGTCCTCTAACAGCTGGACTCTAATGAGTCAACAGGCTGCATCACGCCTGATACTCCATGATGTAACTTTAAGGTCAAACGCCGCATCGTGAAACCAAAACACACAAACACACTCATACGGCGTGGACGCAGCGTTAGCGTCCCCGGCTAATTCCACTGGCCAGAGGCGAGCGGCGGATGAAGGAAGGGCTCCGGATTATTCTGATGGCCAATTACTCTTCCTGTCACAGTCTGAGGAGCGCTGGAGGCCACACACACACACACACACACACACACACACACACACACACACACACACACACACACACACACACACACACACACACACACACACACACACACTGCTGTGGTTAAGGGTTGTAGATGTCCAGTTAAAAAGGAAAAGATGGCGGTTAGCTGGAGGCCATGGAGCTCCGTGACTTCTATGTTCAACATCCAATTAGAACCAACATATTAGTGACAGGAGGAACGAGGACGGAATAAATCCCATAATAACATCACCTGGTTGGTTAGAGGAAACTTCAAAACAATGGAATGGACTACTGGTCTGAACTGGATTGACATGGTTCAAACTTTACTGGAAGCAATGGGATGTATTATCTCAAACTGGAGACAGTTACATCTTGAATTTAGACTGAATTAGATTTGAATGGACTTGAACTGGATGGACGTCACTGTGAATGAATTGGATTGGGTTAGACCTTCACTGATATGAATGGACAACACATTCAGCTCAGCTGGAGCTGGGATTGAACCGGCGACCCTCTGGTTGCCAGACGGGCCGCTCTACCTGCTGAGCTCCACGCCGCCACATGCCAGTACAGGTGAAATGACTCGGATTGACCTGGAATGCTGTTGTTTGGGTTGGAAGGATTTATTATTGGTTTAAATTTGAGTTTCAACACTTGAACCAGGTTTGTCACCACTCTGTCTTCTTACTATTTAATGTACTCTGTTTTAATTTCATATGTTTGGTGTCCATTTACCCACAATCCCTCAGTGTTGTTGCTGTGAATCTTTTGACCCAATCTGCTGGGTCAGTTAAGGCCTTGCTGGTTGCCTCTGACCTCACACAGCAGATATCAGGACGACCTGCAGGATTTGGGAACATGATCTACTGATCTAGTGCTCTGGACGCTATCAGCCCATTTACTGAACATTGTCAGTCGTCCAGTGAGATAAGGCCGCTACAGCCGTCCTTCCTCTGCCTCTGGCCCATTATCACCTTTAGGAGTCCACCTCCTGTCATAGCACTGATTTATTTTAAACACTCGATATCAGAATGGTTTCCCCTCGTTGAGTGTGTCTGACTCTTAGAAAACCACAACCTACTTGATTTGGTTTCACTTTGCCTTGTAGTATTCAGTCCGTTTGGTTACACTTCAAAGAAAACAGACTTATTTCAGATAAATCATTTATTTATTGTTTAAAGGGTTAAAATCTGGTTTGTACTGTCTCACATCCACACACCCTTAGTTAAGGGGTTCTGTGCAAGTTGTCATTTAAAATGTGTATTATTTAAATACTTTTACTACTGATTGTGTTGTGACTACATTTTGAGATGAATATTTCTTCTACAGGATTTCTTAAAGGGTTTAAGTGTCTTGTAGACACTGGCCAGACTATATATTCACATATCTAGTCTGACGACGACTCCTTCATAGGGGCGGGGTCAATAGTTGTCAATCAACCCATCTTCACATGCTATTGGATAGCGCTAGGACCGATCAGAGCTGTTTAGCAACAACCAGAACCAGCTTAAACTTTTACCGTATCCTGTCGGCAAAGCAGCAAATAAATCCTCTTTCAAAATAAAAGCCTTAAAGGTCCCATGGCTCCATATTTAAATCACTATATATTAAACAGGTGTAATCTTTGATGCCTCTAGATCAGCGTTGCACCATTAGAACTCAAAATACGCTGTAATTATTTCCTAACGAGCAACTCAGAGATCAGAAGAAAGCGCCGCCTTCCGGTTCTGCTGGGTTTCTCCTGATTTGGCAGCCTGACACTTCTGCTGCAGCAGGGGGCAGTGTCCAGTAGGGGGCAGTGTCCAGTAGGGGGCGGTGTCCAGTAGGGGGCGGTGCCCAGTAGGGGGCAGTGTCCAGTAGGGGGCAGTGCCCAGTAGGAGGCAGTGCCCAGTAGGGGGCGGTGCCCAGTAGGGGGCAGTGTCCAGTAGGGGGCAGTGTTCAGTAGGGGGCAGTGTCCAGTAGGGGGCAGTGTCCAGTAGGGGGCAGTGTCCAGTAGGGGGCAGTGTCCAGTAGGGGGCAGTGTCCAGTAGGGGGCGGTGCCGTGGGGGCGGTGTCCAGTAGGGGGCGGTGCCCAGTAGGGGGCAGTGTCCAGTAGGGGGCAGTGTCCAGTAGGGGGCAGTGTCCAGTAGGGGGCAGTGTCCAGTAGGGGGCAGTGCCCAGTAGGGTGGGGGCGGGGGGGGGGCAGTGTCCAGTAGGGGGCAGTGTCCAGTAGGGGGCAGTGTCCAGTAGGGGGCAGTGCCCAGTAGGGGGCAGTGTCCAGTAGTAGGGGCAGTGCCCAGTAGGGGGCGGTGCCCAGTAGGGGGCAGTGTCCAGTAGGGGGCAGTGTTCAGTAGGGGGCAGTGCCCAGTAGGGGGCAGTGTCCAGTAGGGGGCAGTGTCCAGTAGGGGGCAGTGCCAGTAGGGGGCAGTGTCCAGTAGGGGGCAGTGTCCAGTAGGGGGCAGTGCCCAGTAGGGGGCGGTGCCCAGTAGGGGGCAGTGCCCAGTAGGGGGCAGTGTCCAGTAGGGGGCAGTGCCCAGTAGGGGGCAGTGCCCAGTAGGGGGCAGTGCCCAGTAGGGGGCAGTGTCCAGTAGGGGGCAGTGTCCAGTAGGGGGCAGTGTCCAGTAGGGGGCAGTGTCCAGTAGGGGGCAGTGTCCAGTAGGGGGCAGTGTCCAGTAGGGGGCAGTGTCCAGTAGGGGGCGGTGCCCAGTAGGGGGCGGTGCCCAGTAGGGGGCGGTGCCCAGTAGGGGGCAGTGCCCAGTAGGGGGCGGTGTCCAGTAGGGGGCGGTGCCCAGTAGGGGGCAGTGTCCAGTAGGGGGCAGTGTTCAGTAGGGGGCAGTGTCCAGTAGGGGGCAGTGTCCAGTAGGGGGCAGTGCCCAGTAGGGGGCAGTGTCCAGTAGGGGGCAGTGCCCAGTAGGGGGCGGTGTCCAGTAGGGGGCGGTGCCCAGTAGGGGGCAGTGTCCAGTAGGGGGCAGTGTCCAGTAGGGGGCAGTGTCCAGTAGGGGGCAGTGTCCAGTAGGGGGCGGTGCCCAGTAGGGGGCGGTGCCCAGTAGGGGGCAGTGCCCAGTAGGGGGCGGTGTCCAGTAGGGGGCGGTGCCCAGTAGGGGGCAGTGTCCAGTCGGGGGCAGTGTCCAGTGGGGGGCAGGGCCCAGTAGGGGGCAGTGTCGAGTGGGGGCAGTGTCCGGTAGGGGGCGGTGCCCGGGAGGGGGCGGTGTCCAGTAGGGGGCAGTGCCCAGTAGGGGGCAGTGCCCAGTAGGGGGCAGTGTCCAGTAGGGGGCAGTGCCCAGTAGGGGGCAGTGCCCAGTAGGGGGCAGTGCCCAGTAGGGGGCAGTGTCCAGTAGGGGGCAGTGCCGTCGCGTGAAAGAGAAACGAAACTGAAACTAAACACTACACGGTCTATGGTCAATGGCGGCGGCACTGCCTCGCTCCAGGTGTCGTGAACGTGCATGTGGGCGGAGAACTGACCATATAAGGAAGTCCGGATCACTATGACCTCATAGCGGGCTGGAGTGAAAAAAACTGTTTGAAACCTGGGTCTGAAATCTGGAAGAGCTTCTCACTGGCTGGACTAGGAGACAGATGGACGCCGTTTGTTGCTCTTTCTGGCAGGTTGAAGGTGAGAACTCAACACATGAGAGATAAGTCAGAAAACATGGAGAACCAGGACATGGGACCTTTAAGATCCTCTACCTGTTCACGTCTTAGAGAAAAGCCCAAATCGAAATTGTCTAAAAATGATGACAGAGACGTTTCAAAGAAAAGAGTTCCCGAGCTGTTGCCATGTGGTTTCCTTTCAAAGTCGGAGCTCTGATGTCATCGTCTAATCCCGCCCACCAAGCCATTTAAGTGTTGTGATTACATATACGGAAGTGTATTGTATTCACCCCCAAAAAATTTAAAGCTCCATTTTTCCAAATTAACGAGATACTAACAGCCTGAAGAATCCCTCAGCATGTTCTAGTAGGAACTCAACCCCTAACCCGCTGGTTGAGTTGAATTCACTTTGACTTTTTCTGGATTGAGAACTGGTAACTAATCTAGTCTATGAGCTCTGTACTGTAGATGTGTGTCGATCAGAGCAGACAGCTGAGGACCTGCTCCTGTTCAGACGCAGACCCCATCAGGTCTTCTGGACGTTCTCCAGGATCAGCTGACTAAATGTGGGATTAGAGGTTGATGCATGTGAAAGGCCTTCAGTCTGACTACGTGGTGACACAGGAAACAATCAGAAGATTACTAACAGGTCTAGACCCTAGGTCTAGGTTCTAGGTCACTTTAGGCTGTTTTCATCTCGTTAATTCAGAAAAAAATGGCTTTTTTTTTACGAATGCAATACGCATCCATACTACAAAACTGCAGTTTTCTAATAAATTTAAATAAGGCCACTGAGCGTTTGACCTAACCGGAGCAGAACCAACGTGGACGTAAACACTCTCCCTGCTAAGTGAGGAGCCATGTTGGACCACCTGACTGATCTATGACGTCTGCAGGAACGCGGTGAGCATCAGGTTTATCCATAAAACCACCTGGTTTTAAATGATCAGTGTGTTTTCCTAGCTCCAGTCCTCCGACACGTTCCCCTCCACATTCAGGCTGTTTTCAGATCCCTCCATCAGACTCCTCTCTCTGCTTGGCAGGAGGGAGGCGAGTGGAGGGATGTCATAATTTGTCTTTTCTTGACATCCCTTGCAGCTTGAGATGCAGAACGTAAAACCCCAGAGCGCGAGGAGGAGCTAATACTCGTCTCTCTGCTTTTCTACCACAGCAGTTCATTTAATAACCATGGAGTGAAGGATTTGGTTTGCGTTATAGCGTTTCAATGAAACAGAGGATGGGGATGCAGCAGAAAAGACAGATAAAAAAGAGGTAACAGCTCATTAAGTGTCATGGAGGACAGACTGGCAGTGAGTCACCGGCCGCTGTCGCTGCTCTCTGAGCTCAGACTTTATTACATAACTCTGCCTCCAGCCTGAAGGAAGCACACATTAGACTTTTTGGTAGAGATATTTAGAGTTCTCCTTTCTAAAATCAAACTCACTGCACAGAGAGCTAACGCTCGATGACTTTGATGAATCTGTTTTTGTTTGTGACACAGGAAACCCCGTCATGGAGCAGCAGGTTGAAGTGTCATGCTAATTTAATTTGATGCATTAATACCATTTCATAGTCACAGCTGTTGAGCAATAATTGACACAATCTGTCCTCAGAGCTCGAGTCCTGATTAGTTCTGTCCTGAGTCAGTCCGTTTGTCAGCTTCAAGTCGGGATGTTTGGGAAATCTTGACATTTTTAAATACTTTTTAAACTTTGAAAGAGAAGAAACTAGATTCATGATTCCTGATGTGAGGTTTTATACCGTTTCATTTTGAATGAGATCCTGATATTTGATATTTTGTCACTTTCTGGCTGTCTTGAATGTCTTTTGGGGCGATTTTAAATCATTTTTCTGTTATAAACAGCTCCCTGAATGGCCTCTGTTTAGAGAAATAGAGTTGATGTTTAACAGGACTCATGAGCTAATGGCTAGTTCAGCTAGCTAAGACCAAAGTGTGTCGCTGCTCTTTTAAAAAACCTCCAATCTCCAAAATGTTATCTGAAAGAAACGAGGCAAATGCATGATAGCAGCTTGTTATGGAAACTTTACAGTCTGTAACCGTCCGTGGGGTAAGACCCTGAAATCTCTAACCTTAGCAACATTACATGATTGTTTAAAGTATCCGATATCTGACTGTGGTCATATCGTCATGTTTGTGCTTTTGTAGAGTCTGTATTGATGCGTGATGCATCCCAGGCTACACGTGGCTATGTGAGAGAAACCAAACAAATGTTTTAACAGTGAGAAACCTCAATAAACTCAGTCTCCACGGTGGAAACAACTGTCGAGTCTCTAAAGAACTGAATACTTGAAAGTTAAAGCTGAGTAGAGCTGAAAAAGGGAGAATTATTATCAACACAGCTTCATTACCCTGAAATGGTGCTAATGTGAAGTTAGCTCTCCTATTATCTTGAATGTTGCTGTTTTTTGTAACATTTTGTGTTTCCTTTGTGATGTTGTTTGCACAAACTGTGAGAACCAGATGAAGTAGTGTTTAGTATGCATTGTTTAAGTGATGTGAAGTCCATTTTTAGTGCTCTTTTGCTCTGTAACCGCTGCAGACAGGAGATGATAGCACATTAATGCTCAATAACTTTAAATTACTATGTATTCTGCTTCATGTTAGTGTATAAAATGTCATGAATGTTGAATGTTGTTGTGATAAGTCACTATTGAATTTATTAGTGATAAGTTGAAGTGCCTTGTTACTCAGATGCACTGGAACAGCTGTTTAAGATGCATTTATAGTTTCATCCTATAAACAGAGAATATATATTTGTTGTACAACTAAATGAAACTTGAATAGAATAATATGGTTTATATGAAAGTGAATATTTGAACCAGTTGATATGAAGATGAGTATGATGCTGACTGGTGATGATGTGAAACTATACGATTGTACTGAATGTGGATTTTTCTGACCGTCGTTAGGTCAGGTTTTTATTCCAGGATACAGAACTGAGCGTCGACAGACTGAGAGACGGAGTCGTTCCAGTTGGATTCCATCGAAGGATCACCCCGAACCTTTGGGAGAGATTCCTAGTCCGAGCTAGGTGGTGAGACCTGAATGAAGTGGTAGAAAAGAGCTCTGATACATTCAGTTCACTCAGACCCAGAGTGGATTAACGGGCCCAACGATAAAGGACACTGCTTTATTTTATTTTGGGATTGCCGGCTTATTTGATTGTTATTTTGTTTATTGTTTTTTATTGTTTATTAATTAATAATAAGACAAACAAAATGTTGTGTTATTGATGTCCAACCCTCGCTCTCCTACCGACACTAGAGTTATTCTGATTTCTGGTCCAGATTCCTCAGAACTAGTGAGACTACTGACTGCCTGTCGCTCACTTGTTATATAATAATAGGTTAAGGCTTACAGATTCATTTCTAAATGGTTTCCTTTATTTATCAGACTGTTTTATGAAGGATCTTTTACTTTTTGATGATGACTCCTTCATGTTTTGAACTAAAATGTTCAGGTTTAGGCT
Source organism: Callopanchax toddi (assembly GCA_006937965.1). Lineage (NCBI taxonomy): Eukaryota > Metazoa > Chordata > Actinopteri > Cyprinodontiformes > Nothobranchiidae > Callopanchax > Callopanchax toddi. The sequence goes on along the minus strand of SSNR01000259.1, from coordinate 186,553 downwards.
GAAAGTCAGAGCTTAGAGCTCGTTGTTTGGTTTGTTTGCTCCACAAACGGCTCAATTCAGGCAGAACACGTTCACAAAAAAACAGAAAATAAACATTTGTTCCAGTAACTAAACATGTTCAATCACTTCATGAAACACACACACACACACACACACACACACACACACACACACACACACACACACACACACACACACACACACACACACAGACTATATTTAACTGTGAGTCATCAGGTTATGAAGGTGCGCTGAGACATGCGATGAACATTTAGGAACTTTTCTGCTCATTCCTGCTTTTCTGGAAGCTTCAGTGCTTCAGCGTTCTGCAGCTGATGTGATTTATCAGGTTACACACACACTTACACACTGCTTCACATCAAATCTAATCAGAAAACACCGTCAACCCAAACAGAAACAAATCACAAATCTAACGTTTTCTATCGCCGTGCCTCAAAACCTTTAAATAACCAACGCAACAAAATCAAACAGACGTTATTAGGTTATCTGGTCTATCCTGTGAGAAACACACACACACACACACACACACACACACACACACACACACACACACACACACACACACACACACAGGCTAATCAAAGTGTTCTTGTCCTGCTGAGGTGAGTGTGTATAAATAAATCCTCCTCTTCAGCTGAACTCCACTTTCATTAAAAACCAGTGACAGCAGCAATAAACCAGGATGAAACCACCGGCTCGATTCCGCTCAGCGTCTCAGCGTTTCTGCTAACTGCCTCCACCCAAGCTGTTTACGGTGGAAACGCTCTAAACAGTCCCTGAGCTCGCGGGCGGCGCCTGCGTGAGTTCCCTGAAAATGAACTATTAGAACGAGTCTGGAACAAGAAGTCATATGGTAGATGTTCCTCCCTTTCTGGAAAGAAAAGCCTGATCTCTGAGCTGTGAGCGAGCTGAGGACGGAGACGTCAGCGCGTCGAGCTCAGCTGAAAATAAAACCCATCCTCTCACTGCCCTACTCCACCCAGACCACTCACACACTGCTCCACACTGGTACAGTCAGTCAGACTGGGACAGTTAAACCGGTTTAAGGATTTTATTGTTGCTGCGTCAAACTGTACATCAGCAAATAAAATCTGATCATTTATAGCTTTTAATTAGATTTACACAAGCTTAGGATGACCGTTAACAATGAATTAACAATAGATGGTAAAATCACTAAATTCATTTTAGCTGTAAAATATTTAAAAAGCCTTAAAATACCACGTTTGTATTTTGAACAATTCTGAAAGAGCTTTAATGAATTATTGTTATATTTGAGTTATATTTAAGTGAATAATTTGAATAAAAAGACCCTGTTTCTGTTGGTTAGAGTTTAAATGTAGATTATAGATTATCATTAAATTTAAAGAAAACTAAGTTTATGGTTTTCACAAAAAAGAAAATAGCTACAGGAGTTAAAGTGCGTATGGACGGGGAGGAAGTAGAGAGGTTCAGGTTTCTGGGCGTTCTAAGAGATGATGAACTGACATGGAGATCTCACAGAGCCTTTATTAAAACCAGTGTCTCTGTTATGAACAAAGCTGTGTTGGACAGTAAGGCCTTGCACATTTTATATTGTTCTTTGATTTGACCATATTTAAGTTGTTGTGTGGAGGTGGGGGGCAACACATATGAAACTACCATAAAGCCTTTGTTTATTCTACAGAAAAGAGAATTATACCCAAAGTAAATCAGATATATCACACCAGTTCACTCTTTATTAAATCACAAATGATGAAACTGAAAGATTGAATTGAGTTAAGAACAAGTTCTTCACAGGGAAAAAGTCAGGTATTACTGATGAGTTTACAGAAGTTGTTTTTATTTCTGAGGATCAGGGACAAGAGGACATTTCATTTTAAACAGCGCTTAGAGAGGACAGTGCTGCGTCTCCACACATGGAGTTAAATGATGGAATGAGTTCAAGTTGTGTTTAGATAGTTTTCTATTTAAGAGGCTGTATAAAAACAGAACATTTCAAATGTATAAACTTGCTGATTAATAGAAATTGTAAAAAGGTGAATATATAATATTAGTACTTAATATATTGATTGTTTGTTAGGTTATTGAATGGCAGTCTATCTGGAATATGTTGTGTTATGTAAAAGAAAGGGGCAGGTACTATAAGATGTTAAGACTAGCGAATTGTTCTAAATGCAGATGTTGCTATTTTGAAGGAATCTAAAACTACCTGAAGCACATGTAGCTAACCCCACTGGATGATTTTTTTGCTCAAATCTAGAAAATGTGACCATATTTAAGAAGATTTGGCCTTTTTCAAGTAGAGCTGTAAGAATAGATTTTCTCTTAGACAAAAATAAGACAAATGTCTAAAAACAAGGCTGTCTGACTTTATTAGAAATCAGTTTTTGCAGTGAGAGCAACATCTGGAAGCTGCTGCTGGACTGGATCTGGTTTTTCTGTTGGTGTGAAAGCGTCAGTAACCTCTGTTTTGTTTTGTTTATATTGTGAAGCGCTTTGTGATGTATATCTGAGAAAGGCGCTCTATAAATAAACTGACTTACTTACTCCTGAACATTTAGAAACAGTTTCTGTTTCAGTGCTGCTGCTCTGGAGCCTCTGTTAGTAGCCTGGTGGTAAACCATGTGTATATACTGTAGAAAGCCTGCAGAGAGTCCAGTAGAGGACGTCTGTTTGGAGCAGTCCTGATGGTGGAAGGTGTTTTGGATCTTTGAGCCACCAGGAGCCATGCTGGGCTGAAACAGCAGGTGGGTGAAAACTGCAGGTATTCTCTAATCCAGCTGATATCTGGAGGAAATTATGAAATGATAACATATTTTAAATCAAATTCAGCCGCCTGAAGGATATCAAATGTTTAACTGGCAACGCTGAGGCTTTTCTACCTTCCCTCTAGCATCACGCTCCTGCCAAACTCCGTTTAATTGGCTTAAATTCACAGTTTTGTTTGTTTTTGGTTGAATTCTAGCTGCAGACAAACATGGCCCCGCTCCCCTCCTGATCTCCCTCCAGTTTGTGGCATGTTGAGGTTTATGTGTGAAAGCCCTCCTCAAGCCTCTGATGGGGACTTGATCCCCATCTGCCTCCAAAGGTCAAAACTGCAGGTTTTTATTTCAACAATTTAAACCTGATGTCTTGATGTGAATCAAATCAAGGAGAATCTTTTTTTGTAATGTTTTATTTCCATTATCTTCTCAAATGTCTCCTCTCTTCAGTAGAAAAGCGTCACCAGTTTTAGGAGAACAAACATCCTGATGACATTTGAATTCGACCTGAGGCTAAATGTCTGACGTCGTTTCTCTTTGAGCAGTTCTGACTAAATGTTCTAATGAAGCAGGAACCTTGGACCTCTCAGGTTGGACATTTTATTGTATTGATCTCATAATGACTGATAACATAGATCAGGATTATGTTTTTATTAAAACGGGTCATTGTGTCACTCTTTAGAGGGTAAAACTATACAAGGTTTTCTTCTGTTTTCATCTATCAGGTGTTAAAACCCTTCATAACAAACTTTATCCAGTAAAAACTAAGATCTGTTTAGTTAGGGCTTGAAGTCAAACCTAATGACTTTAATCATTTTCTGGGACATCATATTATAAATTGCTGGTGCAACAACTCAGTCTGTAAATGAAGATGAAACCAACCATCCTAGCTTTCCCTGAAGGGCAGCACTCTGCCTCTCCTCAGGTTTGAACTAAGATCACATCACGTCATGATGAAAACATAATCTGTAATTTCATGCATCAAAGCAGAATGTGTCCTGACTTGTTCAGTTGAGGTGATTCTCATCGAATCCGGAGGTGTGTTGATGGGTTGAGTTCCTCCTCAGCTAAAAGCATCCAGTGCTTCCTGAGATATAAAAGGGACCGACTCCAATAATCAACACCAAACTTTAAAGCTAAATGTTTAGATCTCTGAGACGGAGACGACTCGTTTCTACGGCGACAGAGTTTGAGCTCTACATCGGGGGTGAAGGAGTGTTCTGTAAAATGTGTATTTGTGGTTTGATGAGGTTTTTGTGCCGACACCACGGACAGTTTTGGGGAATCAAACAACCATTCTTCTTTTTGCAGTGGGAGCTGATTTAGTCCTGTTTCATCCTGTTTCTTCTGCTCTCTTTCCACTCTGCTTTCAGGCTCTTTGCTAACAAGACGACCCCCAAACCGCTGCGTAGAGAGCTGGGATCCTCCCTCCACTGGAGAACTCTTTGGACATTCCTAAACTCAGATGTATTGTCCGCTGCCAACAGATCGGTCCTCGGTGACTCATCCAAACCCACATCTTCCAATCCCCCATCATCAGCGCGCCGTTTTCAGGGACCAATTAACTGGTCAACACAACAGCGTTTTGTGCTGACATCTTCATTTTCCAGCAGCTCCTGACTGCGGCGTGTACCCGGCCACCGAGTGGAACTAATAAAGCAGCAGAAACCAGCGCGCCTTCTGTTTTAAGACAAAGGGAGGCGTGTAGGTGGTAAGGTGGGGGTATGCTCCATTATCAGGCCTTAAGAGGGCTGTAAAACACGAGTATCTGAAGGATTTAATGTTTTCTATAGCTCTCTACTCTCCTGATGCCCAATTTAAACTCCTGTAAGTGACACCTCATATCCTCAGGGGTGAGGCTGAATTTATTCTCATCAACAAATGAGCTAAACAAAGCAAAGGAAGGCCGAGGGAACAGAGGAGTCGCAGCCACAAATTAGATGAATAATAGTGTAAATTACACTCCTTTGCTATTGAGCTGCCTTCAGCAAAAACGCTACAACGGCTGTGAGACATTGAATATTTATGAGGCGTCGTCGGTAGCCTATATGGTCTGAGGGGGAAGCGCTTCTACTTTTTATTGAACTAATATGTATTCTCTGCACAATGCTCACACAAGAACACAACTCATTTTACAAACAGGACTGAGGGAGAGGATCTGAGAGCATGTGAGGAAAGAGAGAAAGCTCTTCCTCTCTCCTCTTCCTCCTCCACCAGGTCCAGACAGCAGCTGAGGAGCTGAGCTTTAACACCAGAACAGGAGGACATAATGGGAGACATCGAGCCTCCCTGGACATTCTAGAGCATCGTAAACCGTCTGACTAGACGGTGAAATAATCAACATTTGATCAAACTCTGAAAGTTTCACTTTCAGACGCTTTTCTGCTCAGGAACTTCAGAAAGTTCACTAAAGTGATGAAAGTGGTTCTGAACTTTGAAGGGAAAGGTCCTTAAAGGTGTTTTGAGGTGTGTGTGTGTCTGTGTGTGTGTGTGTGTGTGTGTGTGTGTGTCTGTGTGTGTGTGTTGTGTGTGTGTCTGTGTGTGTCTCTGTGTGTGTCTCTGTGTGTGTGTGTGTGTGTGTTGCAGATATATTACCCTTTATTCCCCACTTAAAGGAGAAGAAAGCAATAAAAGTTTTCTCTTTTTGCATTTTTTAATCGTTTCGGGCAGCACTGCTCCACTCTCGTGTCTGAAGCTGTTTTCATCTGGATCAGTTTGACGACCCGTTCTGTCCATCAGCTGTAATAAGGTACCAACTATTTATGAAGCAGGAGGGAAAAACCAGCTGGAGGCGGGCCTAAGGACACCAACAACCAATGACAACACAGTGAGTGAATACACTGAGGAGTTAGAAATAATCAGACACAACTCACTCTACTCCACAGCCATCAGACGATCAGGTCTCATTTTTCTACACGTTGTTGTGAATCTGCTGTTTCAGCTGAATTTATGAACGCTGTCAGAAAGTCCCAGCTCTCTGGTCCTGGCTGTGAGGAACTCAGTTCACAGCAGCGTTCACTAACGACTGCTGAGTTTATAAAACAGTGATAATATCCGTTTATACACTTACTCTCAGCTTTTAGTCTGTGTTATTAAGGAGCAGTGGCCCCCGTCTGAACGGCCCCCAGGAGCCGTTTGGGGGTTGAGTATTTGACTTGGACGCATAGCTCGGGTCGGGGTTAGAACCCTGCTCTTCCACCTCACTTCCCCTGATCCACAGTCGCCCAGGATATCTGAGACACCTGTTTGCAGGAATAATGAGAGAAACTGTCTCCCTACACTGTGATCCTCTGGGTGTCATGTGATGTCCTTCTGCTCTGTAGTTTCTGCTCTGTATTCTGTTTTGGGCAGATCATATCAAACTATGACCCTGATCTTTATCAGTGAACCAGACCGTCAGGTCTGCTCTGCAGACTCTGGTCTAGACACGCTCCACTGGAACCTCAGCAGCTTCCTGATTGGTCCGGTCAGTCTGGTACCGGGCCAATCACAGCACTCTAATGATTTGATGGGTGGGATTGGCCGATAACGGCGTTGACTTTGACTTTAAACAACATGGCGGCAGCTCAGTAAACACATGTGTTTAAACGTCTCTGTCATCATTTTTAGACAAATTCGATCTGGACTTTTCTCTGAGGCCTGAAGAGATAGAGGAACTGAAGGCTTTTATTTTGAAAGAGGATCTATTGGCTGCTTTGCCGACAGGATACGGTAAAACCTTAATCTACCAGCTGGTTCCGGTTGTTGCTAAATGGCTCTGATTGGTCCTAGCGCTATCCAATAGCATGTGAAGATGGTTTGATTGACAAATTGATTGATCCCGCCCCTATGGCCAGACTATAGATCCACATAGAGAGACTGGTTTACCAGGAGAGGACCAAAGATCCTAGTCAGGGCATTGTTAGTTAGAATAAAATGTAACAGTAGTACTATGGAAATACTACTATACCACAGTATTATAGAAATACCACTATACCACAGTACTAGAGAAATAGTACTATACCACAGTATTATAGAAATACCACTATACCACAGTATTATAGAAATACCACTATACCACAGTACTAGAGAAATAGTACTATACCACAGTATTATAGAAATACCACTATACCACAGTACTAGAGAAATAGTACTATACCACAGTATTATAGAAATACCACTATACCACAGTACTAGAGAAATACTACTATACCACAGTACTCTAGAAATACTACTACACCACTGTATTATAGAAATACCACTATACCACAGTACTATAGAAATAGTACTATACCACAGTATTATAGAAATACTACTATACCACAGTATTATAGAAATACCACTATACCACAGTACTAGAGAAATAGTACTATACCACAGTATTATAGAAATACCACTATACCACAGTACTAGAGAAATAGTACTATACCACAGTATTATAGAAATACCACTATACCAAAGTACTAGAGAAATAGTACTATACCACAGTATTATAGAAATACCACTATACCACAATACTATAGAAAAACTACTATACCACAGTATTATAGAAATACCACTATACCACAGTACTAGAGAAAAAGTACTATACCACAGTATTATAGAAATAATACTATACCACAGTACTATAGAAATACTACTATACCACAGTATTATAGAAATACCACTACACCACAGTACTATAGAAATACTACTATACCACAGTATTATAGAAATACCACTATACCACAGTACTAGAGAAATAGTACTATACCACAGTATTATAGAAATACCACTATACCACAGTACTAGAGAAATACTACTATACCACAGTATTATAGAAATACCAATAGACCACAGTACTAGAGAAATACTCCTATACCACAGCATTATAGAAATACCACTATACCACAGTACTAGAGAAATAGTACTATACCACAGTATTATAGAAATACCACTATACCACAGTACTAGAGAAATAGTACTATACCACAGTATTATAGAAATACCACTATACCACAGTACTAGATAAATACTACTATACCACAGTATTATAGAAATACCAAAAGACCACAGTACTAGAGAAATACTACTATACCACAGCATTATAGAAATACCACTATACCACAGTACTAGAGAAATAGTACTATACCACAGTATTATAGAAATACCACTATACCACAGTACTAGAGAAATACTACTATACCACAGTATTATAGAAATACCAATAGACCACAGTACTAGAAAAATACTACTATACCACAGTATTATAGAAATACCACTATACCACAGTACTAAAGAAATAGTACTATACCACAGTATTATAGAAATACCACTATACCAAAGTACTAGAGAAATAGTACTATACCACAGTATTATAGAAATACCACTATACCAAAGTACTAGAGAAATAGTACTATACCACAGTATTATAGAAATACCACTATACCACAGTACTATAGAAAAACTACTATACCACAGTATTATAGAAATACCACTATACCACAGTACTAGAGAAAAAGTACTATACCACAGTATTATAGAAATAATACTATACCACAGTACTATAGAAATACTACTATACCACAGTATTATAGAAATACCACTACACCACAGTACTAGAGAAATACTACTATACCACAGTATTATAGAAATACCACTATACCACAGTACTAGAGAAATACTACTATACCACAGTATTATAGAAATACCAAAAGACCACAGTACTAGAGAAATACTACTATACCACAGTATTAAAGAAATACCACTATACCACAGTACTATAGTAATACTACTATACCACAGTATTATAAAAATACTACTATACCAAAGTACTCTAGAAATACTACGGAACCACAGTACTCTAGAAATACTACTATACCACAGTACTCTAGAAATACTACTACACCACTGTATTATAGAAATAACACTATACCACAGTACTCTAGAAATACTACTATACAACAGTATTATAGAAATACTACTATACCACAGTACTCTAGAAATAACACTATACCACAGTATTAAAGAATAACACTATACCACAGTATTATAGAAATACCACTATACCACAGTACTATAGAAATACTACTATACCACAGTATTATAGAAATACTACTATACCACAGTACTCTAGAAATACTACTATACCAAAGTACTATAGAAATACCACTATACCACAGTATTATATAAATACTACTATACAACAGTACTCTAGAAATACTACTATACCACAGTACTCTAGAAATACTACTATACCAAATTACTCTAGAAATACTACTATACCACAGTATTATAGAAATACTACTATACCACAGTATTATAGAAATAACACTATACCACAATACTCTAGAAATACTACTATACCACAGTATTCTAGAAATAAAACTATACCACAGTACTCTAGAAATAACACTATACCACAGTACTCTAGAAATACTACTATACCACAGTACTCTAGAAATACTACTATACCACAGTACTCTAGAAATACTACTATACCACAGTATTATAGAAATACTACTATACCATAGTACTCTAGAAACATTACTATACCACAGTACTATAGAAACATTACTATACCATAGTACTATAGAAACATTTCTATACCATAGTACTATAGAAACATTACTATACCACAGTACTATAGAAACATTACTTTACCATAGTACTATAGAAACATTACTATACCATAGTACTATAGAAACATTACTATACCATAGTACTATAGAAACATTACTTTACCATAGTACTCTAGAAACATTACTATACCATAGTACTATAGAAACCATACTATACCACAGTTCTATAGAAACATTACTTTACCATAGTACTATAGAAACATTACTTTACGATAGTTCTATAGAAACATTACTATACCATAGTACTATAGAAACATTACTTTACCATAGTACTATAGAAACATTACTCTACCATAGTTCTATAGAAACATTACTTTACCATAGTACTATAGAAACATTACTATACCATAGTTCTATAGAAACATTACATTACCATAGTACTATAGAAACATTACTTTACCATAGTACTATAGAAACATTTCTTTACCATAGTTCTATAGAAACATTACTTTACCATAGTACTATAGAAACATTTCTTTACCATAGTTCTATGGAAACATTACTATACCATAGTTCTATAGAAACATTACTTTACCATAGTACTATAGAAACATTACTATACCATAGTTCTATAGAAACATTACTTTACCATAGTTCTATAGAAACATTACTTTAACATAGTACTATAGAAACATTTCTTTACCATAGTTCTATAGAAACATTACTTTACCATAGTTCTATAGAAACATTACTTTACCATAGTACTATAGAAACATTACTTTACCATAGTTCTATAGACACATTACTTTACCATAGTATTATAGAAATATTTCTTCACCATAGTTCTATAGAAACATTACTTTACCATAGTACTATAGAAACATTTCTTTACCATAGTTCTATGGAAACATTACTATACCATAGTTCTATAGAAACATTTCTTTACCATAGTACTATAGAAGCATTACTTTACCATAGTTCTATAGAAACATTACTTTACCATAGTTCTATAGAAACATTACTTTACCATAGTTTTCTAGAAACATTACTTTACCATAGTACTATAGAAACATTACTTTACCATAGTTCTATAGAAACATTACTTTACCATAATTCTATAGAAACATTACTTTACCATAGTTCTATAGAAACATTACTTTACCATAGTACTATAGAAACATTTCTATACCATAGTACTATAGAAACATTACTATACCACAGTACTATAGAAACATTACTATAGCACAGTACTATAGAAACATTACTTTACCATAGTTCTATAGAAACATTACTATACCACAGTACTAAAGAAGCATTACTATACCACAGTACTATAGAAACATTACTTTACCATAGTTCTATAGAAACATTACTTTACCATAGTTCTATAGAAACATTACTATACCACAGTACTATAGAAACATTACTATACCATAGTACTATAGAAAAATTACTATACCACAGTTCTATAGAAACATTACTTTACCACAGTACTATAGAAACATTACTATACCACAGTACTATAGAAACATTACTTTACCATAGTTCTATAGAAACATTACTTTACCACAGTACTATAGAAACATTACTATACCATAGTACTATAGAAACATTACTATACCACAGTACTATAGAAACATTACTTTACCATAGTTCTATAGAAACATTACTATACCACAGTACTATAGAAACATTACTATACCACAGTACTATAGAAACATTACTATACCACAGTACTATAGAAACATTACTTTACCACAGTACTATAGAAACATTACTATACCTCAGTACTATAGAAACATTACTTTACCACAGTACTATAGAAACATTACTATACCATAGTACTATAGAAACATTACTATACCACAGTACTATAGAAACATTACTTTACCACAGTACTATAGAAACATTACTATACCACAGTACTATAGAAATACTACTATACCACAGTATTATAGAAATACCACTATACCACAGTACTAGAGAAATAGTACTATACCACAGTATTATAGAAATACCACTATACCACAGTACTATAGAAACATTACTATACCACAGTACTATAGAAACATTACTTTACCATAGTTCTATAGAAACATTACTTTACCACAGTACTATAGAAACATTACTATACCATAGTACTATAGAAACATTACTATACCACAGTATTATAGAAATACCACTATACCACAGTACTAGAGAAATACTACTATACCACAGTATTATAGAAATACCACTTTACCACAGTACTATAGAAACATTACTATACCATAGTTCTATAGAAACATTTCTTTACCATAGTTCTATAGAAACATTACTATACCACAGTACTATAGAAATACTACTATACCACAGTATTATAGAAATACCACTATACCACAGTACTAGAGAAATACTACTATACCACAGTATTATAGAAATACCACTATACCACAGTACTAGAGAAATACTACTATACCACAGTATTATAGAAATACCACTATACCACAGTACTAGAGAAATACTACTATACCACAGTATTATAGAAATACCACTATACCACAGTACTAGAGAAATACTACTATACCACAGTATTATAGAAATACCACTATACCACAGTACTAGAGAAATACTACTATACCACAGTATTATAGAAATACCACTATACCACAGTACTAGAGAAATACTACTATACCACAGTATTATAGAAATACCACTATACCACAGTACTAGAGAAATACTACTATACCACAGTATTATAGAAATACCACTATACCACAGTACTAGAGAAATACTACTATACCACAGTATTATAGAAATACCACTATACCACAGTACTAGAGAAATACTACTATACCACAGTATTATAGAAATACCACTATACCACAGTACTAGAGAAATACTACTATACCACAGTATTATAGAAATACCACTATAC
>SSNR01000259.1:145445-170952 GCA_006937965.1 Callopanchax toddi | reverse complement strand
AGTACTATAGAAACATTACTATACCATAGTACTATAGAAACATTACTATACCATAGTACTATAGAAACATTACTTTACCATAGTACTCTAGAAACATTACTATACCATAGTACTATAGAAACCATACTATACCACAGTTCTATAGAAACATTACTTTACCATAGTACTATAGAAACATTACTTTACGATAGTTCTATAGAAACATTACTATACCATAGTACTATAGAAACATTACTTTACCATAGTACTATAGAAACATTACTCTACCATAGTTCTATAGAAACATTACTATACCATAGTACTATAGAAACATTACTATACCATAGTTCTATAGAAACATTACTATACCATTGTACTATAGAAACATTACTATACCATAGTTCTATAGAAACATTACTTTACCATAGTTGTATAGAAACATTACTATACCATAGTTCTATAGAAACATTACTTTACCATAGTTCTATAGAAACATTACTTTACCATAGTACTATAGAAACATTACTTTACCATAGTTCTATAGAAACATTACTTTACCACAGTACTATAGAAACATTACTTTACCATAGTTCTATAGAAACATTACTTTACCACAGTACTATAGAAACATTACTTTACCATAGTACTATAGAAACATTACTTTACCATAGTACTATAGAAACATTACTATACCATAGTACTATAGAAACATTACTTTACCATAGTACTATAGAAACATTACTATACCACAGTACTATAGAAACATTACTATACCACAGTACTATAGAAACATTACTTTACCACTGTACAATAGAAACATTACTATACCACAGTACTATAGAAACATTACCATAGTTCTATAGAAACATTACTATACCACAGTACTATAGAAACATTACTATATCACAGTACTATAGAAACATTACTTTACCATAGTACTATAGAAACATTACTTTACCATAGTACTATAGAAACATTACTTTACCATAGTTCTATAGAAACATTACTTTACCATAGTTCTATAGAAACATTACTTTACCACAGTTCTATAGAAACATTACTTTACCATAGTTCTATAGAAACATTACTTTACCACAGTACTATAGAAACATTACTATACCACAGTACTATAGAAACATTACTTTACCACAGTACTATAGAAACATTACTATACCATAGTACTATAGAAACATTACTATACCACAGTACTATAGAAACATTACTTTACCACAGTACTATAGAAACATTACTATACCACAGTACTATAGAAACATTACTATACCACAGTACTATAGAAACATTACTATACCACAGTACTATAGAAACATTACTTTACCATAGTACTATAGAAACATTACTATACCACAGTACTATAGAAACATTACTATACCACAATACTATAGAAACATTACTATACCACAGTACTATAGAAACATTACTTTACCACAGTACTATAGATACATTACTATACCACAGTACTATAGAAACATTACTTTACCACAGTACTATAGAAACATTACTATACCACAGTACTATAGAAACATTACTTTACCACAGTACTATAGATACATTACTATACCACAGTACTATAGAAACATTACTTTACCACAGTACTATAGAAACATTACTATACCACAGTACTATAGAAACATTACTATACCATAGTACTATAGAAACATTACTATACCTTAGTACTATAGAAATATACTGCTTGCACAGCACACGTTTTAATATTATTCAAAGCCTTTACCGACGTACGGTATATTGAGTCACATGAAGCGTTTGTCCAGTAAACTCAAACTGTGTCATATGTGTCCCTCTAGTGTCCTGTCTTGTGCTTTGTCTAACCCTCTGCCCTTTGTCTCCCACAGGTGTATCCTATTGTAATCCAGCCACCTGTGTCTCGTTCCTGTGATCACCTCCCTCTGTGTATTTAAGCGTGCCTGTCTCGTCTGTGTTTGTCGGTTCCTAGTCGTAGTCGTGTGAGTCCTGAGTGTGTCTTCGTGTTCCCATTGTTGGAATAAATTTGAACTTTGTATTTACATCTGCGCCTGGGTCCTCTCTACAACACACCAGTACATGACAGAAGGAACCGACCAGAATCATGGACCCAGCAGATGTCGGCCCGGAGCACGCGTCACCCTACCTGGGGACCCGGTTGGCTTACAGGACGCCACCGGGTCCAAAGCAGCGACGACGCCTTCCCCGGTCATCGCCGCCACCCGACACCATCCGGACAGGTGTCCTCCGGGTCCAAGCCGGACCTCCTGCTGCACCGATCGAGCCGCAGCAGGAACTGCAGCCTCTCGCTGCAGCCTCTCGCTGCCCTCCTCCAACCGGCGGAGTCCGTACGGCAGGTCCGCCAGCTGTTCCAGGAGGTTATCCAGCTCCTCCGCTATGTGGCGGCCTGTCCACACCAGAAGCTGCAGTTGGCGGAGACGATGATGGCGCTCTACCGGTCCAACCCAAGCCTTTCCGGTGATCCGGAGCTCCAGGACCTGCACGATTGTGTCCGCGCCACTCGTCTGGCTCAACGGTGCCTGGTGTGGGCAGGTAAACTCACCTGCTGTGCTGCCCCGGCTCCGCCGGCCCCGACGGCTCCAGTTCCTGACGCTGCAGCCCCGGAACCCTCCTGTGACGCTGCAGCCCCGGGACCCTCCTGTGCCGCTGCAGCCCCGGGACCCTCCTGTGCCGCTGCAGCCCCGGGACCCTCCGTTCCAGAGCCCGAGGTGGGCGTCTCCGAACCAGAGCCCGAGGTGGGCCTCCCAGAACCAGAGCCCGAGGTGGGCCTCCCAGAACCAGAGCCCGAGGTGGGCCTCCCAGAACCAGAGCCCGAGGTGGGCCTCCCAGAACCAGAGCCCGAGGTGGGCCTCCCAGAACCAGAGCCCGAGGTGGGCCTCCCAGAACCAGAGCCCGAGGTGGGCCTCCCAGAGCCCGAGGTGGGCCTCCCAGCACCAGATCCAGACCCGGGCCTCCCAGCACCAGATCCAGACCCGGGCCTCCCTGCACCAGATCCAGACCCGGGCCTCCCTGCACCAGATCCAGACCCGGGCCTCCCTGCACCAGATCCAGACCCGGGCCTCCCTGCACCAGATCCAGACCCGGGCCTCTCCGGAACCAGATCCAGACCCGGGCCCTCCGGAACCAGATCCAGACCCGGGCCCTCCGGAACCAGATCCAGACCCGGGCCTGGGTCCTCCTGAACTGTGCCTCCTGGCCTTTTTTGTGTGTGTGTGTGGTCCTCCTTCCTGGTCCCCCGCCCTCCCGCCCTTGTTGGTTCTCCTGGGTCGTCCGGTGTCCGCCCCTAGGGGGGGGGGCTCTGTCATATGTCACCTCCCTTGTGTCATATGTCTCCCTCTAGTGTCCTGTCTCGTGCTTTGTCTAACCCTCTGCCCTTTGTCTCCCACAGGTGTATCCTATTGTAATCCTGCCACCTGTGTCTCGTTCCTGTGATCACCTCCCTCTGTGGATTTAAGCGTGCCTGTCTCGTCTGTGTTTGTCGGGTCGTAGTCGTGTGAGTCCTGAGTTGTGTCTTCGTGTTCCCATTGTTGGAATAAATTTGAACTTTGTAATTATATCAGCGCCTGGGTCCTCTCTACAACACACCAGTACATGACAAACTGTCATTGATGTAGAAATGTGGTTCATCAACACATCGTTGGATCAAATTCACAGTTTTTCTCTCATCGATTCACGTTAAGTGCCAAGATTTTACAAACAAAATGTTCAAAGTATAGAATGATGTAATGGTTTGTGTAAATATGGCTGCTGATTCAGTGAATCCCTTTCCAAACAGCTGAGTCAATGAACTAGTTTTTTATAAGTGGTAACAAAAGACAGAAAACGCTACAAAAACCAAGAAGAAAGACTTTCGATCTTCCTGCTGCTGTTCTACAGTATTTATTGTCTTCCTCCATAACATCAGAGACACGTCCAGCTACAAGCTGAAGAAAAGGCCCCTGACTGAAGCATCAAACCGTTTTAACTGTTCCCTCTGTCTGACCATCTGATTAAAAAACTCAACTCGTCTTTTTTATTTAGACGCTGCAGCCTCTCTATTGTGCTGCATTCCTCCTCCTTTCCTCATGCACCTCTCGTCATTCGTCCCCAAATACCAACGTGAAAGCAGCAGCTTCTTAAACCAACCCAAAGAGCCTGTTCTCCTCTAATAAACAGCCCGCTGATGAGCGGCAGAGGAAACCACATTCTGTCAGGGTTTAATTGGACTGGTGAGATGAGAAGTCGTGGTTTCTGCTGCTGTCTCAGTCAGCCATCCATCATCACGCTAAACTTTATGAACTAACTTGATTTGGTTCCTTTGTGAAGGAGGAGAAATGTGTTTTACACCACCACCTCATTCTCCCTCTCTCTCTGTCTCTCTCTCTCTGTCTCTCTGTCTCTCTCTCTCTCTGTCTCTCTCTCTGTCTCTCTCTCTCTCTCTCTCTGTGTCTCTCTCTCTCTCTCTCTCTCTCTCTCTCTCTCTCTCTCTCTCTCTCTCTCTCTCTCTCTCTCTCTCTCTCTCTCTCTCTCTCTCTCTCTCTCTCTCTCTCTCTCTCTCTCTCTTCATCTCTTCCAGCCACAGGGTGTTCAGGTTTCATTATGAGATGAAATGTATTCAAAGTGGAAGGCAGGCAGAGACGAGAGGATGGAGAGATGGATGGATGCAATGCAGCTTGGTCAGAAAACACCTGAGGCTCAGTGTGTGTGTGTGTGTGTGTGTGTGTGTGTGTGTGTGTGTGTGTGTGTGTGTGTGTGTGTGTGTGCATATTTACCTAAAATTGGCATTCATGCCTGCCAGCACTCTCAGTTTCTCAGTGAGGCTGTGTGTGTGCAGCCTGTTTGCTCTGAGAATATCTGTGTGTGTGTGTGTGTGTGTGTGTGTGTGTGTGTGTGTGTGTGTGTGTGTGTGTGTGTGTGTGTGTGTGTGTGTGTGTGTGTGCTTGCATATGAGCCTTCCTGCTCTCCGGTGCTCCTTCTGTTTATTTATCCCGCCTCACTCCGACTCCCCTCCACTGTAATTCATCATTCTGCTAAATAGGATCTATAAATCTGTGACTTTAGACAAAACATCACTGCCAGTTTGATTCGGCACCTAAAGAATTAAAATATTGATCAATTTGGACAAAAATGATAAAGGATTTCTTTAGAATACAGACATCTTCTACTAGATTTACAACCTGTTGGATCGTTCCAGTTTTGCTTCAACTTCCACTCAGTCTGTAAACAACAGAAAACAGGATACAGGCATAAAAGATTTTACAAAGTAAAAGAACTAGCTGCAACATTCAGCTGTGGTCAGAGATGATGTCATCATGAAAGCTGGATCCATCCGGACCATGTTCATCCCTTTGTGACCAGTAGACTCATCTTCCAGCAGGATCCACGTCTCAAAGCTCAGACCAGCTCTAACTGCCTTCTACACCAGTGACCTCCAGTCACCAGGTCCCAGTCCAGTCCAGAACCTTTGGGATGAGATGGTCCTAAAAGAGTCATGGTGTTGTGACTTGGTGACGTGTCACTGATGTTACCGGACCTTATGGTAAAGGATCTGACTGAGTCAGCTCTTTTAAAGCCATGAGAATGTTTGTTATTCCAGGAAGAAGCCTGCACCACCTCCAGGTTTTACCCACAGCCAGGCTGTACAGTACAAATATTGACAGCAACCTGATACAGACAGTTCACAGCACTGCTATCAGCTCTCACTAAAGGATGTCAACATCTAGTTTGCATAACTGATGGTGGATATGAATGTGTAATGGCTTCTGTAGGATATAATAACTAAAGCTGAACTTTCATCTGCTGACTCTTGTTTATGTAATGTCCTAACTCCAGCCTCCTTCTCCTGGATGTGGCTGACAGGAAGCTAAGGTGGCTGCAGTCTGGACGTTGAGCGGTGAAGACGTCCTGCTCTGACTGCAGCTCAGAGGGGAACTGGGAGGACTGGCTGCTTTGGGATGGGGAGAGGCTGGTGGCTGAACTGGTTCTGAAGAAAACTGACTCACATCAGAGTCTCTAAAAATCATCAGTAACATTACAAAAAAGAATCTCTAGATTAGCTTCTAGACGCTCTTTTGTAAAAGAAGGGTCGGAATATTTGATCAATTCAGCAACAAACTCACCACAGGGGAAAAGTGACGCCCGCTAACGTCAAGTTTTAATGTTTCAGGACTTTTATGACAATATATTCTTCTTTTTTCATGGACTTTTTTAGTTGCTGGTTTGAGTCCCTTAGCCCCCAAATCAACCAGAATCCCAGAGCTATTCCTGACCTGAGTCGTCCTCTTTCCCTGGAGAGCAGGCTGCTGCCATCTGGTCACAGGTACAAGGTACCAACGAGCACAACAAAAAGTCCTCATTTAACCCTGGTAGTCCTGCTCTCATACTCAGTCTGTCCTTCCTGCTTATTAAGAGTCCTGAATGTTGTTTCTCAGTTAACAACTCGCTGCGTGGGGCAAGTGGACATTTTTATGGAAACAAAAAAGTTTGCTTTAAAGCCATACTCAGTATCCAGGTAAACAATGTAGCTTTTAACGTTTTTTTTAAAGCCTCTTAACAACGTTCTAATATAATATAGCCATAAATATATTGTGGAGATTAAAAAAAAAAAAAACTGAGAGAAATCAATAAAGTAGTTGTCCCACAGTTCTCTAAAAACTTCAGCCAATCCTATCGTTCAGACCGAACGATAGGATTGGACAATCCAGCTGTCTGTCTGCCGCATTTCCTCACTGCTTGGATTGGCATTAATCCTCCCGGACACATTTTGGGGCAGAACATCCCGGAAGTGAAAGTGAAAGTAGAAGTAGGACAGAGAGCCGGCGGGTGATTCCATTTTAAGATAAAAATACCAGAGTCCCCTCAAAAACACCTTTTCAGCTAGCAGGAAACTAAAAACGTTTGGAGGTGAAAAGAGGAAACGCTGGGGGAACGTTTCTACGGCTGGAGTTAGACTCTGCTTTGTCACCTTTACAAACCGTGGTCCTATGTCGGCGGGAGGCTGGCGTATGGATTTTACCCGACGGGAGGGGTGAGTTCACTGAGACGTGTTTCTGTAAACTAGCTAGGAGACCTCGTCTGTTTACCTGGATACTGAGGATGGATTTAACAACTCGCTGCGTGGGGCAAGTTGACATTTTATGAAAACAAAAAAGTTTGCTTTAAAGAAAAAACCTGCCCCATTTTGGATAAAATATCTTAGTTTTTAATTTCACAAGGATAAAACCTCCAGACTCCATTAATCCAGATGTTTAAAGACGTGTTTCTAACGATGTCAGCTTTACTTAGTAAATCACAGTTAGCTTTAGCTTGCTAGCTTTGTTAGCATCACATAGCTGCTGCTGGAAACAATCTGATGAGCAATAGTTTACGTTCCAAGATGAAATGTGACAACATTTTGACACAAACAGCATCTACGTGTTCTACATCATGTTAAATCACCGTCTGCGCTAACGCTACGGAGCTAATGGGCTAACTGGTTCAGGAGGGACATTTATGGATCAACAACTATCAAAAGAAAGTTTTATAGAGAAAATATGAATAAATAATAAACACGATGAGGCACTGCTCTAATTAGGCCTAAAGCCAGAGACAGGAGCGTGTCTGAGCGGCCTTTAGAGGCGTTCAGGTCCAGGCTCTGACTGACGGGAGGACATGACAGGCCAGCAGCTAGCGGACGGACTGCAGCAGACAGAAATCGATAGCAGGTCTGTGGTGGCGACACGGTGATGGACACGAGGTGACTGGAGCGTTATAGCACTGGATTACTGAGACGTAGCGACGTTTCAGGGACAACGCCGTGTGTGTGTGAGAGAATATAAACAACATGAAGAGTGTGTGTTTGCTTTCTACAAGATGAAGAGTTTTAGAGAACTGACTCGGTGTTGAAGATTTTATGGACTGTTTTGATGTGTGTGTGTGTGTGTGTGTGTGTGTGTGTGTGTGTGTGTTATAAACCTGTGATTTAGTGTGGTGTGGGGACTGCAGCTGTAAGTCTAATGCGTTTAATCCTGCTGAGAGGACCCAGGTAGTGGTTTATGACTAAGGGGACGCCTGAATCTCAAGAAGGACATTGAATTGTTTTACCGTTAATTTTTAGAAAACTTAAGAGCAGACCATCCAGTTATCAATATATGTGACTTTTCTGATTCAATAACCTAAATGATAACCCTGATTTTCAGATGACACGCTGATGTTGATGCGTTGTTTAACATAAAGTGTAATATTCACTTCCTAAAAGTGCATTTTTAATGAGGCTGAGAGAAATTTCATAAATCAAATAAATTGATTCTGGCATTAATTCCTCATGAGTTCATAAAGTATTCAGACTTTGCAAATTGGATGATTTTTCTTGTAATGAGAATGTATGATGGTTTAAAGTCATATTTTGAAGTTTTGTTTTTATAGTAAATTAAAAATCCACTCACTCTGGCTCTTTCCATTTAAACGGGGCGAGAGGAAATGAAACGCTGTGAAGTGATTTCCTGTGAGGCTTTAATTTAATGTGTGATTTCCCATAAGTCAAGTGCCAGGAGAGTATTTCATTAAAGGATGACTTGATTTCCTTCTCTTTGAGGATTCTCTGAGGACGCCATGTTTCTACTGTCTGAAACCTGAGAGATTCTCTCTCTCTATATTATTTTTATATTTAAAAACACTTTGAAACCATTTTCATCCAAGTGGCTTTTTACTGTTTGGCTGTTGACAGGAAATTCAATCCCTCCATGTTGGTTTTTAATGTTGGAGACCTCCACAAAATGGCCTAAACTGGTGAAGTGAAATGCTCTCTTTTGTTTTAAAGCCTTAAAGTGCCTGTGACTCCATATTTAAATGACTTTCTATTAAACAGGTGTAATCTTTGATGCCTCTAGATCAGCGTTGCACCATTAGAACTCAAAATACGCTGTAATTATTTCCTAAGGAGCAACTCAGAGATCAGAAGAAAGCGCCGCCTTCCGGTTCTGCTGGGTTTCTCCTGATTTGGCAGCCTGACACTTCTGCTGCAGTAGGGGGCAGTGCCCAGTAGGGGGCAGTGCCCAGTAGGGGGCAGTGCCGTCGCGTGAAAGAGAAACGAAACTGAAACTAAACACTACACGGTCTATGGTCAATGGCGGCAGCAGCACTGTCACTGCCCGATCCGTACCGGAAACCCGATCGGTTCTGCGCATGTGTGAAATGAGTCTACATCCGCTGAAGCTTTTTACGGTAATTACGGGTCAGAGTATCTGTTAAGATGTTAACAGTAATAAGTATTTATTAAAAAGTTTGCAATAATGACAACGTTTCATACAATGTCCAAGAAAATAAAGAATAAAAAGGGAGTTATGGATCAGGACGGCCCGATCCTTACTGCGCAGAGTCGGACAGTACAGATCAGGTCTACCCGATCGGTTCTACGCATGTGCAGAACGCCTGAAGTATTTTACGGTAGTTACGGTTCAGAGTATCTTTTAAGGTGTTAACAAGTATATAATAAATCTATATACATACATACTGTATTAAAATGTTTATACACGTTGTTTAAATGTTCCGAGCAGTCGAGAAAGAGGCTAAGATGTTGGTAAAAGCTAAGGGCTAACTGGGAGCTAACCGTCTCATTCAAAAGACTGGAATGTCGCTAAGTTGGCGAAAAGAGGAAGTGATCTAAGCTTCATGCATGAGCAGAACTGATCGTGCTTCAGGTTACAGATCGGTCAGTGACAAGCACTGCCTCTCTCCAGGTGTCGTGAACGTGCATGTGGGAGGAGAATTTACCATATAAGGAAGTCCGGATCACTATGACCTCATAGCGGGCTGGAGTGAAAAAAAAGGTTTGAAACCTGGGTCTGAAATCTGGAAGAGCTTCTCACTGGCTGGACTAGGAGACAGATGGACGCCGTTTGTTGCTCTTTCTGGCAGGTTGAAGGTGAGAACTCAACGTTGCAACATGATAGATAAGTCAGAAAACATGGAGAACCAGGACATGGGACCTTTAAATCAGAAATCTGCTGCAGTGACATTGATTTAACCCTACTAAGCATTTTTTATTTTGACATAATTTTCACCAAGTAAACCAGAAAAAGAAAAGTTTTGACTTGTTAATGTTGTGCTGAACCAGTTTGCAGTTTTCAAAGTGTTAACAATTGAATATAGAGGATTTCCTCGTGTCACTTTCATGCTGTGAGAATATTAAAAAAGTTCAAAAGATTTGGAAGACAAATTCCCTCAAAGGAGTTTGAAAAAAAGAGGTTTCAAAATCATTTCTGAGACAGAAAGTGAGAAATGAGACTCCTTTGGGAAGAGTTGGAGACAAAATCACCAATAAAATCAGGATCCACTAAACTGCAATGAGGACGCCTCAAAATCAGTGATAATAATCAGTGTTGGGTAGTAACAGAATACATGTATTTAGAATACTATTTTGACGTACTGTATTCCGATACAGTTACTATTTTTAAACATGGTATTTAGAATACAGTTACTTTCGTAATACCATTGGAACACTTCTGTTTTCCACTTTCCTCCCGAAAGATGAATACATTCATTTCAGGCAGCGAGTCTCAGTATTGTGTAGGTTATCTATCCCATAATGCCCCTAAACAACGTGGCTCTGTTACCATAGCAACCCTAGGGCCGCCCGCAACACGAGGGTACGCTCCGACTAGCAAGGTAGCAGCAGGTAGCAACCTAGCCTGCTCCGGCTGGCGGCTGCTCGTATGGGAGCGGTGCAGTGGTTGGAGACGCAACCGCAGACGAATCGACGACAACAACCGACAAGCAGTGGAGGAAGAAATGCGTTCACCTCCAGGAAGTTCAAGCACTTTTTCACTCTGAAAAAAGAGCGGGGCGAGCGAAATTTGTCGGTGCAGTGCGATCTTTGTCTGCCGGCTAACGACGTACTATCTGCGTCCAAAGACTCTACGTCTAATCTAAAGAAACACCTTAAAGTCAGGTATTTTTATCCTTTTGCTTCCTTTTATTTAACAGTGCCTGTATCGTGTTACAAAAATATCATCTGTTGGCACTTTGATAAATACAGTTACAAAATAATTAAATTGTTGTATTCATTTTTTCCGAAGCCAGTTCATATTGTTTAGCATTATTAGGCTATGCCCTCTGTTTTCCTGTGGGAGTAGCTACCAATGCATAATGTGACATTTAATAAACTTAAATCGTGTTTTACAGGGAAGTATTCCAAGTATTTCGAATAAAGTACCAGGATTAAGCAGAGTAATGGAATACAGTACAAAATACATTTTAAAACAAGTATTCAGTATTCTGCAACTGAATACATTTACAAAGTATTCTCCCCAACACTGGTTATAATACATTAGATATCTAAACAGGTGATTGTTAAAGAGATCTGCGTAGCGTAGAGGTCAACCTGACCTGATCAGTCCAGATCTTAGACCTGCTGTTCTCATCAAACTGCTAAAGAAGGGTTGTTTCTAACTTCAGACCCGTCACAGTCTCAATCCAAACCCCTA
This sequence comes from Callopanchax toddi, assembly GCA_006937965.1. Taxonomy (NCBI): domain Eukaryota; kingdom Metazoa; phylum Chordata; class Actinopteri; order Cyprinodontiformes; family Nothobranchiidae; genus Callopanchax; species Callopanchax toddi. The sequence goes on along the minus strand of SSNR01000259.1, from coordinate 159,511 downwards.
AAAACACAAAGAAAACCTGAAACATTTAGAAGAATTCCTCACTTACTGTGTGTCCAGCTGCTTTGTGCTGCTGGGATTTTAATTCATCAGTTTACAATTCGCCTGCAAAAACGTCACGTGTTCAATTTGATGGAGCCTTTCATGAAGCCTTGTGCAAAAGAGTTGAGCGTATCAGGTCAGAGTGAGAGAACGAAAACAGTTCTGTATGATCTGACCACCAGTCACGGCCCAGTTAGACGCTGGTTTGATCCTGTTTCCTCCAGAGAGAAGCTGCAGCCTCGTGTTGTGTCTGTTCTCAGCTGGACTGCAGACTTATTAGTCCTCTGATTGTCTTTATGTCATAAACCTGTGGACTACTACATCAATAAATACTTCTACATATTCTGGATCCTTTTAGACAAGATTATAAGGCCCTACATTCATGTTTTAGTCCCTATCATGATATTGGAGCACGGACAAACAACACACAGAAAGTAGGTATTGTTGGTCCATTATTGTTACCTTTCACTAGACTTTTCCTCTTGGTGAGGATCCTGTGAAACGGTAAGATGTTCCTGGACAAAGGCCACGTCCAGGACATGAATCCTGACTTCTGTAGCTCCATGCAGTAACATTATAAAGGTGTTCTCCATGAGAGAAGCCACGTGAATCAGCATAAATCTTCAACGCAGCATTTCTTTGCTCTCAATAAAAAAGTAAAACAGCAATATGCCTCAGCCTGCAGTCGTCACATTACGGTGTCGCCTCCCTAAAGCGCTTTGCATGGCATTACAGAGCTGTCCTCCATGAAACGGCCACTTGAGTGACTATAAATCTGCAGGAACAGATTGAATTTGCAGGTCTTGCATGCAGCACTTAGGGGAAAAGGAGAGCCCAGAATATGTCATCGAATATCCCGCGGCCTAACGTCGGGGCATAAAAGTGCCAGTGTGAGAAGGTGAGTTGTGTGTGAAATGTGCTGAACATCGAACAACAGAAGGACCAGAGTAAGCCTCTAATCAGGAGGAACGGCTGCTGTTCTGGTGGTTGTGGCGTCGCTCGAGGCCCTGACCTGCTGACGGAGAGAGAAAACTCTCTGTCCTCCGCCCTGTTCTCTCTATCACAGAGTGAAAACAGTCTGCTCTGTTTGGAAACGTGGACCTGCAACATAAAGGAACTATGAAAATGTGCAACCAAGTGTACTGTATACGAGCTCAGGTGATTTAGAACCTATTGTGATCATTTTGCAGACTTTAAGACATGTAGATCATTCTTCTTCTTCTTATATTAAAGCTCATGCTGCGCGCTTCGGGCGAGCGCCTCACTGAGCTGTAGAACGTTACAGTCACCAGGAAACTCCAGAAATGTCTAAAACATTTGAAGAGGTTTTCTCTCTCCTCTGGTGAGTCACACAGCTCCACTCTCAGGACATTTTAACAGCTTGATTTTCATCTGGAACTCTTCTTATTTCAGTCTTCATGAGTCAGAAAGTTCATGAACTGAGAGGGTTGAGAGAAACTGGATCTGAAGTTCAGGGAAGTTAAATCCTGGAGATATTACCGTCAATAAATCAAAACATTTTGTGACTAGTCCTCTACAAATCATCTGTCATTCAGCCTGACTGATTATTTAAACGTCACCTTGTATTGATGTATTTTTCTTTATTGAGTCACCGACTGCCACAGTTTTAATGTGTGCTAACGTTATTCCAGCCGTATGACTGAACATGACCATAGCAGACATCCGTCTACCCAGCATGCCTTCATGTTATTGGACCAACATTTAAACTGTGTTGTGTTTAATCCTGGATAATAAGTCAGAACTCCCTAAAACCACTTTTACTGGTTTTAAAAAGGCCGCCGTGTTTACGACAACACTGATGATGTCATCATCCGCGCGGTTACTGAGGGACTTCCCTTTCCTCTCAAACTTTTGGAGATATAATTGTGCTTCTGCTGCTTGAACATTAAAATGAGCAATTACATCTTATTAGCTCTGCGGCTTTTGTTTTTTCGCTCGCCAAGCCAGTGGGTGAGTTCAGATCCGCCGCCTGGAGGCAGACGGGACGCTGCCTGCTAAGATAAAATCAGGGTCTGCTGTGAAGCTGACAGGACGTAATTGGGGTCTTTATTCTGCGAACCAACAGACTCTGTTCCACTGACATTATTCACTCGGAATAATCCGACGGAGCAAACCTGCAGCCGACGTCCCAAACGTGAGCTTTGATTCGCTGTAGTCGGTCCAGATGGACGTTTTCTATCTGACTGTAAATACAGAAATATTTGGCTGTTTTTGACTCTTAGGGTTTAGATCAGCCCGTGAGCACCGGCCAGCACAATCCCAGTGCGTTACTGTTAGGATGTGCTCCATCACCAGCTGTAATTGTCTGGAAAGTCCTGCAGCAGTTCTAGCAGGACAGAGCATGTGACTGGATGGTGCAGGGGAGGGGGGGGGGGGGTATTATGGCCAAGTCTCTCTGCATAAAACTCAGAATCACATCCATGTTAGTTCCGACTGACAGGAGCTAGAGCATGAAGTCATGTTTCTGGTTCTAGATGTGCTGGATCTGAACATGAAGCAGGAGCAGAGGTCGTTACGTCGCATCAGTCCTGAAAACGCTGCAGAGTCCGGAAGGACGCCCAGGACATCTGACACTTCCACTTCTCTTTTTTAGAATTTCCTGGGTTTTTTTCTGTCTGCAGAATGCCTCAGTGACCCAAATGCAGCTTTGGAGAAAAAACAAAAACCATCTGAGTTTATAGAGTTAGTGCTGAGTCAGACCAGTAACCAGGGTCCAGATGGGTGGTGTAGTTTTTAATAACACTGTTTACTAGAGCTGCAGGGACATAATGAAAGCTCACTAAAGCCTTTTTGTTTCATTAAAATGAGACGACACTCAGAGCGTCTTCACATTATGTTTTAACTTCAGCTCAAACTGCAGTTTCTAATATTTGTATCTCCAATAAGGTTACAGTCAGAGGGAAGTCGAGGAAATTAGGTTTTGAGAAGTCATAAATCTTTTTCAAACCCTTTAGATTTGAGCCTGATGTTTAGAACAGAAACTTTTCACAATAAAAGCCTCTAAATGTGTTTTTCTGAACTCTGCTGCAGTAAAGCTACTGGTTTTATTGTAACTTTCTGATGAAGCTCATTCTACTCCGTGCATTCAGCTGAGTCCTGTTGTTCAGTGTGAGAATCCTGATGGGAACAGAAAATAAAAGGTAGGAAGTACATTCATCTTCTCAAACGTTTAAAGTCACATTAAATCAAAACGGCTTTCTTCTCAGGCAGAGTTCTATTTCTGCACAGGACTGAAGTCATGACGTTGCACACTAGAAAAATGATAGAAACAACAACAAAGAGGCAAACACAATCAAGTTCCAGGAACTATCCTGTTCACAAACCAATGCTTGGTGCCACTATTTGCCTCTGAAGCAGCAGTTCTGTGTGGCAGCGCTGCAGAAACATGGCTGAATGAAACCTTCATGGCTCCGCTCAGCGATTCTCTGACACTTTAATTCACACAACTTTCAACAATCTCTACAATTTCTACGTCTCATAACCAGAAAGGCCTTTCCCAATGTTCCTCAGCGTCTCAACATTTGGAAACGGCCTCGTCATGAAACGAGTGACTGAAACACAGAGAGACGGCCAGGGAAGTCAGAAACAGGAAAAAGAAAAAGGAAAGTACCTTTCTTGTGAGTAGCTTCATTTTTGGAGCCTTTGGGGTCTAATAAAAAAAAGATCAGAATTAAACACAGCATATACTAACACCACCTTACCAACTATACGTTGTTTGTCCTCATTAAGGAAAACAACTGCTTCTTCTATCAAGGAGCGAGCAAGACAGCAAGGCTCGATTATCTACGGTGTCGCACTGCTGCCAACGCTCAGCAAGGGTGAGTGTGTGGCAGAGGGGGCGGGGAGGAGGGGGGCAACATACTGTGAAGGCAATAGCAGGAAGGAGGGATGCAACGAGCCTGTAAAGAAACAATCTATTGCCATACTGCAGCGGGCGGGAGAGATGAAGAGGAGGAGGGTTGCAATGCGGCTCTATCAAGAGGAGTTTCAGTACGACTAGCACAATGCACTAAAGGAGAAGCAAGAGACCAGGGATGGGGGGGGGATGCAAAGACTACATGTCAAACTGGCTTCATTTGGATTGTTGCCTCATTAGGAAACATGTCTGTATTGTCATGAACAACAGGTCAGTGCTGAGCTGACTCACTCTTCCCCTGTTCAACGTTTCTCTGCAGCCTCAGAAACAGAGTGGACAGCTCTAAATGAACAAATGATCTCCAGTGAAATGGATCCTACTTCATTCTGTAACGGCTGTCATTCATCTGAAGTCATTTTGGTGAAATGGAGCCCATCGGAATGACCCCGAGATGTAAATCTTCAACCTTTCACAAACGGGCCGCGTGGTTTGAGTCTCAGCACCGACTGGCTGCTGGAGAATGGAGCAATGCCAACCTGCTAATGTCACCGAGCTGGAAGTTGAGGCCGAATGATTCATTGTTCTGCAGTGACGAGGCCTTTTCACTCCAGGAGCGTTAGCGCTGCACAACAGACTCGGCCTGATGTGTCACAGAAGATTGGTGGCTTATTGGATTTATTGAATTTGTCTAGAAAGTTCCAGCAAGTCGAAGAAGGAGAGAAAAGTTGTAGAGCTGCTTTGATCAGCAGATCTCCCACCAACCCCAGAACACGAGAACCCCCGTCCTAGGCTAACCCTGGACTGAAAACACAAATCCATCATGCATCAGAATCTTACAGAGAGAAACATTTCATCATCATCATCAGAAGAAGAAAACTGAATCCCCAAACTCTGAAAACATGAGAAGTTTTTCTTTCACTGCTTTAGTTCAGATCTGGTGATTGATGTCCTGTTTTGCCTTCAGACTGACTGAACCTGACCCAAACTGGTTTACAATACCTGACAACTGTCAGAGTGAAGGATGGAAACTACCCAGGTAGGAGTCTGGGAGCAATACTGTAATCTGTCACTGTCGACCTGGAAAAAAAGGCTTCTAAGATGGATTAAAACTATTCTGTGTGACCATAAACGGATGTGGACAGGTGACTTAAACTCTATAATGTGTCTGAAACTGTCTGAGCTCAGGTTGACCCCGGAGACTAACGGCTTATCGAACATCTGATCAAACAATCCCAGCATTAAAGCCATGGCGGCTTTAGTTTAGGGATCCTGTGCCAAGTTCAGTCTCTTGGCTTTGCTAAAAAGTTTGAAGAGAAAACATTCCTGCCGTCATGTTAGAGGAATCCTTCCACTCTTTATCATTTGGTGCAGAAAGAGGCAGGAAGTGATGGTTTTACTCTTCCTCATCATTTAATCTGCAACTGGTGAATTTTAGTTCAAGTGAACTCAATTAAAGATGACCACAGCGACTCGCTGGCGGTTCAAAATGGACAAATGTCAGTCAGTTTTACAGACATTGACTGAGATGCATCTCTAACACATCCTCAAAGGGCTCCACGGTGCCGTGCCCCGTGTTCCATTCACTGTTGGAGTGAGCCTGAGGTGTCCAGAGTGCCGGTGTAGGTACCAGATCGGCTCGGGGTCCTTCTCCTACCGATGACGTCACACTACGGCAAAGCCACTCGGACAAAATACATTGTAAATCTCTGTCGATGCTGTTCTTCCACACGTTTTGGAAAGAAGCAGGTTTGTTCATAAATACACGTTTCTTACCGTTAGGGACGTCCCGATCCGATCACGTGATTTTGGACTCGATCGGAATCAGACGTCACCTCCCGATTTTGACTCGGGTTTCCTCTACATGAGCACTGCCCCGCCAAAATAAAAGCCGCAACGCCTTCAAAAGGAAGTTTGGGTTTTTAAATATATGTTAAACAATCTAAAGCACATGGGATTTATATATAGTCTATATTTGTGCACTTATATTAACCATAATCAGAGTCTGAATCAGTTTCCGCCGGTCCAGGAGGAGGGAGGGGCCGGGAGACACTGCTTATGGAGCAGCGACCGGGTTCACTGTTTACTCCACACTCGACGAGACTCGTCCTCCCCCTGAACGGAAAGCACCGACGGGAGTGCTCGGTCTGGAGGAGGCGAGGCCGGCGTGGAGCGAGTCATCCCCGCGCTAACTCGTTCCCCCTACGCCGCGTCTCCCTCCTGACTGGAGGAGATTCTGCTGAGTGCTGCAGTACACCACGTCACAACACCCGCCCTCCGTCGGGAAATAAACTGAGCGATGTTAAGATTTTTAAAAAGCGCTTTCTGAGGAGGAGCTTCCTGATTAAACGTTCCTCCAAAACGCAAACACTGATGATCTCCCCAAATAGTCTACTTAAGAAGTTGTTCAGAGCTGCTGCAGTCGGAGGATAAAACAGGAGAAGGAGGAGCTGATGACTTAAGAAATGATCCGGGTCATTGTCAGTAAACAAGTTTGTTCTTTCTGGGCAAAAACTGGAGCAGAGAGTTAAAATAATGTTGACATTTCTGCACCTGAACAGCTGTAGGAAAAAAAGATTTTCCTCAAAAAGTTACTTCAACCACAAACTAATTTTGTGCACAGAGAATTATGTATTTTATTATTATTATTATATTTAAACATATATGGATATGATAGATTATACAGATGGATGGATTTATGTCTGCAGCATGACATCATTTTATTTATTAGTTAAACATCGACAAAGTAGAACGCAGAAGCAGCTTGAAGCAGAAAGTGTGAGTCTGTCTGTGTCTGGAGGCTTTATAAAGTTGATCACAACAACATATTAAAAAGATCGGATCGGGACTCGGGATCGGCAGATCTTCAAAATCTAATGACTCAGACTCGGACTGGAGGGCAAAGAAACCTGATCGGGACATCCCTACTTACTGCCTAATGTTTTCTTTATAACTAATTTGTTAATAAAAACACGATGTTGCCGTTTTTTAGTAAAGAATGTGAAACTACATCAAACCAACATCAGACTGTGCCAAATAAGCACAACGGTTTTTATACGTGAACGTGTTCCTTGTGTTTACATATTCAGCAGGCCTGGTTGTTTAATGTAGGATTATTCTGTATATTTCGTTAGTTCTGGTGTAAATAAATCTAAAGAGTCCTTCAAAAATAAGTTGTAGTCCTTACTCCAGTTAAGGACTACAATCAGACCAATCAAAAGCTTCAGCGTTAACGTGATAACGTAACTTTTACGAACGTGGTAACGTCACTCCAGTTCGTCGTACGTTCAGCCAATCAGCTAGTGCCACGTAATCGTCAGGCGCAGGCCCCGAGCCGATGTGGTTCCTACAGCGGCCGTGGGCCTCAGACAGATCCTAGTAGGGTTTAGTGAGCATCAGCCATAAGACTGGACTCAATCCAGCAGCTTCATAAAGAGAAGAGACTCAGGTCCTATAAACAAACATTCTGATTAACATACTGTGTGCTTCATGCATCGCTGAGCAGGTCATATATAATCATTTTCACATATTTGTTATCTAAAAAGGAAGAAATTGTTGTGACTCATCTCAAAAGAGTACACCCAGCTGTTCAGGTAACTGATTACTGGACACATTTAAAGAAACACTCAGAACTTTCATTAAGTTTTAGAGTCCACTCAGTTCAAGAAGACCACCACCACTAACCGGCTCCAGCTAATATGAAACGATCTGTAACTCCGTCAGTCAGAGAGATTTAGAGCTAAACTGTGGTTGGAGAGTCGTCCTGTCACAGCGCTACACATCGATATGCTGCCATCAACAACCTCCCTCCATAACCCAGAACCCGTTTGGTTCACAGCAGTAAGCCAACCTGTCCTCAGACCAGCTCAGGTTTTTAGGTCATTAGAGTCCTGATGGGTTTACAGCTGACTGAAGGACCCTATAAAGGAGCATTCCCTCACTTTTAAACGTATTAGCCATGGAGCGTGGACTGAGCAGGGAGAGGCGGAGTAATAAAGCCATCAACTCGTCTTACACTTCCCAGATTAGCTTTGCACCGCCTGGAGCTGAAGGGTCTGAAGTTTCTGCTATGTTGAGATCCCGAAACAGTAATGATGGATGAAGTGAGAGACTGGAGGGACATGGCTCGTTTGACGGTCCTCCTCATTGGTTATCTTTGTGTTCCTCATCATGAAAGGTTGGATTCTCCTCCCTCCTGGTCTCTCAGACGTCTGGCTGCGTTTTACCACCTTCCCGTTCCAGATTCCTCTCTTCACCCCCTCTGCTAGACGCTGAAGCATGATCAATATTTTTTCATAAGTCAGGGGGAGCATCGCCCCTCTGACGATATTACAATTCTTGCAATACTCTCCCAAACCAAATGTCCTGGCTTGGAAAAGATGAGGCCATTATCCTGAATATGACACGGCCATAAAACCTTCCTCTGGGCAAGGATGTCTGCTCCCTCCCTCCTTCCCTCCCTCTCTCCCTCCCTCCCTCCGTCCCTCCCTCCCTCCCTCCCTCCAGTAGCTTTATGTTTTAGGATTCTTGTAGGAAGTCACAGCAAAGTAAAGGAGAAAAGTGGACATGTTGCATCTCAGGACGTAACTGGACTATAAAGCTGACTGGGAACCAATCCGTCACTCTGTGGTTCCTCCAGTCTCATTTCTAAACAACTTCTTCCATGTCTGCTGTCCATTAGCAACGCTCCCTTCCATCACTTCTTCCTCCTTCTCTCCTCTCATCCATGTTTCCCCCTGCAGCAATTCCTCCATCCCACAGTCATTACCTTTTGCCCATTAATCCCATTAAGTAGCCATTAAACAAGTGCTGATAACACCAAATGAACGTCAAGCTCTGACAGCTAATAACTACCTTCCCATGTTCGACTCTGGTGAGGAGAAAAGGAGAAGCAGGAAAACAAAGAGGGGGTTGTAGTGTAGCATGTGCAACAAGAAGTGCTCCAGCTGAGGGAAAAAGGAGGAGGAAGAGGAGAGGAAGCTGTTTGACTCCACCGTTCACTTCAGCCTTCAGGAGCACAGTGGAGGATTTTCCTTCATGCTTATCATCAGTGAGTCTGGAGGAGAGAGGAGGAGGGAGCGCTGCTGAAGGAGGACGGAAAAATAAAGGTATTTCAGCTGAGGGAGGTGAAACTGAAGCACTGCAGATGAAAACCTGCTGAAGTTCCAGACCAGGCACTTTCTCCGGCTTCGCTTTCTTAAAGAACGTAGACGTTTTAATCGTCCACCAACAACATCTCCCTTCAGACGCACTCACTGTCCTCGTTTCTGCTCCAAGAACTTACACAGAGCTCCTTCAGATCAGATGTTTTACCCAGTGTTTGATAGGGTTTTGTATTTGGTGGGTGGGAATGGCTGTCGGTCTCAGGATGAATTGTCTCGACCACCATGAGAACCTGACACGTATCGGGGACTCGGATTCAGACCTGGTTTGGGCTTAGGGCTGCTGATAGGCACTGCTCCCTGCCCCCTCCAGGCCTGAAGGTCTCTTATACAAAATGTTTTGTTATGAATATAAATCTAAGAAGTTCAGTGACTTCTCTGGCCTGATAGAAGTGGGACAATGTCAGGTCACAGAACACTTAGTGGTAGCTAGATATGAATACTTGTTGGGTTCTGGGATGTGTCCAACCTGACTCTGATCAACCAGCAACCATCACACTAGAAATGCTGTTTTATACAGTGAACCGGAGCTGGAATCCACTGGCTGCTGAGCTCCCGATCATTTCATTTAAAATGTTTGTTCAACCGTCAAAGAGCCAAATTTAGCCGTCATCAAAAAATCTAATTCATTCATTTTTTGTTTTATCTTTTCTTGGTCGCTAATAAGAAAACCAACACTAGATGGCGCAGCACCGTTATCCCACAGCCTGTAAACGTGACATCACATGTTCTAATCTAACATTGTGATTGGACGATCTACGCTCGGGGCCAGGATGAGAGCGTGGTGTGCAGAGTGATGCTCTTTATTCAACACATGCTGAGGCCTCAAACTCCAGAACCTCAGGAGGATTTCACCTCCTGAGCTCAAATGGTAACAGAAAGTGTTTTATACAATATTACGAATCTTTTTCAGTTATTTCTAGTGAGCAGGTCCTCCCAGGACGCTCCGTGTCTTCCTGTTTTCAGTCTCAGCCGTCATGGAGTCAGAGCTCATTTCTACTAAACAGCTATCCATTCCCCAGATACGGAGGGATTTATTTTAAACGTTTCTCCTCACAGAGCGGCGAGGCTTGCCAAGGATACACGTTTATTTTGTTCTAGTATTCCATTCTGGACCGAGTGTCTCCTCATTTCCAGGTTCTGCTTCTTGCAGCTCTGTGTTGTGTGATGAGCGACGTGTTTCATAAACACAGTGATGCTTCTCAGAGTGAGAACATGATGCGAGCTGTGAATGACTGAACCCTGGAGCTGAGAGCAGGATGAAGCTTAGAGACGCGCCGTGTGCCTGTGTGTGGAGGTGGGGCTGAGAAACCAGGAGGGCAGGTTAGAGGTTTTGTTAGGGGCCGTGGTACGTTGGATTAAAATAATGCTCTCTTGCTGAAAAACTCCACTTTGCTGCTTTAAAGTCAAAATGATTCAAAATGGCCGCCACAATCATTTCATGTTAGAAGACACAGAAATGACAATAAACCCGACCTATTTACAGATATTGAGCTAACATTTGGTGTCCCAGTCGGTGAAGTCAGACACAACTCCACAGGGTTTTCAACATTTTGACATTAGCTCTTGGAACCAACATCATTATTAGCAGAAGATCTCATGAAAGCCATCATCAGATTTAGATTCACCTTGGTTTCAGGGCGGCGGCCACAGGTTACCCTTCATTCCTTTCATCAGTCATTTTATATGATGCTAACATTTGACGAGGTATTAACTGAATGTCCTTCATGACATCTTCTCATGACTCCAACATCCCCCTCTGTTCAGCAGCAGCATACGTCTGATTGTGTCTAAAACTCGAGGTGAGGTCGCTGCTGAGTGAAGAGGAGGGATAAAGTCATCAGGCTGAGAGGAATGGAGGAGATGACACCAGCAGACACACCTCTACCCCATTAAACCAGAAGGTTCACACTCATCAACCCTCCAGCACCAAGCGGCCGTTCGTTATGGGTGGGAACCAGATGAGCATCACCTCATATGCTGCCTGAAAGACCGAACAACATCCCCTGTTTCATGGTCAGCAGGTAGAACTGGTCCAGGTGTGTTCCAGGAATCAGTGGGAGACTGGAACTGGAAGAGGTGGGAGTTGTGGGATGGGATAGGAGTATGGAGCAATCTGTGTATTGTAAAGAAACTACGTTTTTGCAAGAGACAATAAAAATTCTATTGAAAGAAAGAAAATGAATTAAAACTAATGAGAAATAAAGAGATGTATAGATTAAAGTATCAAGAAAACCTGAATGAGGAGAAAAGTTTGGATGAGGGAGGAGAGTGAGAAACGAGGAGGAGAGGCTGGATTATAAATGTCTTGTCCTGAATGTGTCAGCAGTGTTTCCTCTCCTCTCTCCACTGGAACAACCTGCTAAATCAATCGGAAGCTTCCTGCTCACACAGTGGACCCCCGAGTCATGATCTCTGTAATTTCCTCTCATGCTGGTATATTTGTTGCTTTAGGCCAATCTCATTTCTTTCCTCTCACGTCCCCCCGCCCACCCTCATCCCACTGTTGCTGCTGAGCAGAATTAGAGTGGCTGGTGCTAATTTAATGAGGGCAGAGACTGTGTAGGCAGAGCAGAAGAGAGAAGTACTGTACGCTGTTTGTGTCCCGGCCGTCGCACTAAAGAAAGCAGCCGTCCTGGAAGGAAGTGTTCATGAACAGTTTGATGTTTAATCACAGCGTCTGGATGAAGTCTGGCTCCAAAATCCAATTAGCCACTCAGCATCCACTGGGACTTTCCTAAAATGACCCTGAACTCTAAGGGGTTTGAAATGTCCCAACCAGCCATGTCCAAAGGTTCAGAACCCATCTGTGTTCTACAGGTTCCAAGCCCAGGTTCAGCCTCACCTCTGTTTAATTAACAAAGACCAGCAGCTCCTAATGGGATGTGGAGCTAACTCCTTAATGAAGGAGCTATCTGAGGAGGGAAACCAGTTCAGATCACGTCATTGTTGATTTGTCTGATTAAAAGTCTTCACCAGCAGGGTGTGGCCTCTAAAATCTGTAGATTATTCTCTCAGCGTGAATACGAGCTCTTCTCTAAATGCTCAGTGTCTTTTGTTTTCGCTTCATGTTCACTTTGTTAAAATACTGTTTTTTATATTTATCGATCCTCCTTAAACCAAACTGAGCTCAGACTTGTCCTGTAAAAGAGTTTGACCCTCTGTCTGTTCGGGTGCATTCTGACAGAGAAACATTCAACATTCAGTCCTACAGATCATCTCCTGACAGGAAAACTCAAATGGCAGCTGGACTGATCCCTGGTTGTTTGGAGAACTCACTAATTAACTCAGGGATTCGTCCCAGTATCAGCCAATCAAGGCACAGCTTGGGGTTCCATCAGTGTCCTTAAATCTGTCCTAAAACGCTCTCACCTTGTCGTGATTCTTTAACAAAGGACTGGGATTTTACAGAAACACCTGAATCTGACCGACTGAACAGGACTTTATATTTTGCACAAACTAAAGACCCTCAGATGTTCAAGGTTCTTGAGGTGGATGCATCAGTGTCAGCCCGTTATCCAGAATGTTGGTTCTGAGCAGCACAGTTACTGAAATTAACAAAGTTTCAATCTGCTGGCTGTGGCTGGAGAGGATCTATCTACAAAGGTTATTCATTGTCTTGTTATTGCTTAGTTTATGATCATGTTTGGAAGATTTGTGAGACAAGTCTTCTCTCAGAGAGACATCAGGAGACTGTTTGTTTTAATGAATCAAGAGAACAAATGTGAGACAGCTTTGGGAGTGGTTGGAGAACCTGAAACTGGTTGGAGAACCTGAAACTGGTTGGAGAACCTGAAACTGGTTGGAGAACCTGAAACTGGTTGGAGAACCTGAAACTGGTTGGAGAGCCTGAAACTGGTTGGAGAACCTGACACTGGTAGGAGATCCTGAAACTGGTTGGAGAGCCTGAAACTGGTTGGAGAGCCTGAAACTGGTTGGAGAACCTGAAACTGGTAGGAGAACCTGAAACTGGTTGGAGAACCTGAAACTGGTTGGAGAACCTAAAACTGGTTGGAGAGCCTGAAACTGGTTGGAGAACCTGAAACTGGTAGGAGAACCTGAAACTGGTTGGAGAACCTGAAACTGGTAGGAGAACCTGAAACTGGTTGGAGAGCCTGAAACTGGTTGGAGAACCTGAAACTGGTAGGAGAACCTGAAACTGGTTGGAGAGCCTGAAACTGGTTGGAGAGCCTGAAACTGGTTGGAGAACCTGAAACTGGTTGGAGAACCTGAAACTGGTAGGAGAACCTGAAACTGGTTGGAGAACCTGAAACTGGTTGGAGAACCTAAAACTAGTTGGAGAGCCTGAAACTGGTTGGAGAACCTGAAACTGGTAGGAGAACCTGAAACTGGTTGGAGAACCTGAAACTGGTTGGAGAACCTGAAACTGGTAGGAGAGCCTGAAACTGGTTGGAGAACCTGAAACTGGTTGGAGAGCCTGAAACTGGTTGGAGAACCTGAAACTGGTAGGAGATCCTGAAACAGGTTGGAGAGCCTGAAACTGGTTGGAGAACCTGAAACTGGTTGGAGAACCTGAAACTGGTAGGAGAACCTGAAACTGGTTGGAGAACCTGAAACTGGTTGGAGAACCTGAAACTGGTTGGAGAACCTGAAACTGGTTGGAGAACCTGAAACTGGTTGGAGAGCCTGAAACTGGTTGGAGAACCTGAAACTGGTTGGAGAACCTGAAACTGGTTAGAGAGCCTGAAACTGGTTGGAGAGCCTGAAACTGGTAGGAGAACCTGAAACTGGTTGGAGAACCTGAAACTGGTTGGAGAGCCTGAAACTGGTTGGAGAACCTGAAACTGGTTGGAGAACCTGAAACTGGTAGGAGAACCTGAAACTGGTTGGAGAACCTAAAACTGGTTGGAGAGCCTGAAACTGGTTGGAGAACCTGAAACTGGTAGGAGAGCCTGAAACTGGTTGGAGAACCTGAAACTGGTTGGAGAACCTGAAACTGGTAGGAGAACCTGAAACTGGTTGGAGAACCT
>SSNR01000259.1:123135-135183 GCA_006937965.1 Callopanchax toddi | reverse complement strand
CCGCTCCTCCTCTCTGTCCTCCACGCCGCTCCTCCTCTCTAACCTCCACCCCGCTCCTCCTCTCTAACCTCCACCCCGCTCCTCCTCTCTAACCTCCACGCCGCTCCTCCTCTCTAACCTCCACCCCGCTCCTCCTCTCTAACCTCCACGCCGCTCCTCCTCTCTGACCTCCACCCCGCTCCTCGTCTCTAACCTCCACGCCCGCTCCTCGTCTCTAACCTCCACGCCGCTCCTCCTCTCTAACCTCCACGCCCGCTCCTCCTCTCTAACCTCCACCCCGCTCCTCCTCTCTAACCTCCACGCCGCTCCTCCTCTCTGACCTCCACCCCGCTCCTCCTCTCTGACCTCCACGCCGCTCCTCCTCTCTGACCTCCACGCCGCTCCTCCTCTCTGACCTCCACCCCGCTCCTCCTCTCTGACCTCCACCCCGCTCCTCCTCTCTGACCTCCACCCCGCTCCTCGTCTCTAACCTCCACGCCCGCTCCTCGTCTCTAACCTCCACCCCGCTCCTCGTCTCTAACCTCCACCCCGCTCCTCGTCTCTAACCTCCACCCCGCTCCTCCTCTCTGACCTCCACCCCGCTCCTCCTCTCTGACCTCCACCCCCGCTCCTCCTCTCTGACCTCCACCCCGCTCCTCGTCTCTAACCTCCACCCCCGCTCCTCGTCTCTGACCTCCACCCCGCTCCTCGTCTCTAACCTCCACGCCCGCTCCTCCTCTCTGACCTCCACCCCGCTCCTCGTCTCTGACCTCCACGCCGCTCCTCCTCTCTGACCTCCACCCCGCTCCTCGTCTCTGACCTCCACGCCGCTCCTCGTCTCTGACCTCCACGCCGCTCCTCGTCTCTGACCTCCACCCCGCTCCTCCTCTCTGACCTCCACCCCGCTCCTCGTCTCTGACCTCCACGCCGCTCCTCGTCTCTGACCTCCACGCCGCTCCTCCTCTCTGACCTCCACCCCCCTCCTCGTCTCTGACCTCCACGCCGCTCCTCGTCTCTGACCTCCACGCCGCTCCTCGCCTCTGACCTCCACCCCCCTCCTCCTCTCTGACCTCCACCCCGCTCCTCCTCTCTGTCCTCCACCCCGCTCCTCCTCTCTGACCTCCTCCCCGCTCCTCCTCTCTGACCTCCACCCCGCTCCTCGTCTCTAACCTCCACCCCGCTCCTCGTCTCTAACCTCCACCCCGCTCCTCGTCTCTAACCTCCACCCCGCTCCTCGTCTCTGACCACCCCGGCGCTCATCCACTCCTTCTCCACACCCGCTCCTCCTCTCTGACCTCCACCCCGCTCCTCCTCTCTGACCTCCACCCCGCTCCTCGTCTCTGACCTCCACCCCGCTCCTCGTCTCTAACCTCCACGCCCGCTCCTCCTCTATGCCTCCACCCCGCTCCTCCTCTCTGACCTCCACCCCGCTCCTCGTCTCTAACCTCCACCCCGCTCCTCGTCTCTAACCTCCACCCCGCTCCTCCTCTCTGTCCTCCACCCCGCTCCTCCTCTCTAACCTCCACCCCGCTCCTCGTCTCTAACCTCCACCCCGCTCCTCCTCTCTGACCTCCACCCCGCTCCTCCTCTCTGACCTCCACCCCGCTCCTCGTCTCTGACCTCCACCCCGCTCCTCGTCTCTAACCTCCACGCCCGCTCCTCCTCTATGACCTCCACCCCGCTCCTCGTTTCTGACCTCCACGCCGCTCCTCCTCTCTGACCTCCACGCCCGCTCCTCGTCTCTAACCTCCACGCCCCCTCCTCGTCTCTAACCTCCACCCCGCTCCTCGTCTCTAACCTCCCCCCCGCTCCTCGTCTCTAACCTCCACCCCGCTCCTCCTCTATGACCTCCACCCCGCTCCTCGTCTCTAACCTCCACCCCCGCTCCTCCTCTCTGACCTCCACCCCGCTCCTCCTCTCTGACCTCCACCCCGCTCCTCCTGTCTGACCTCCACCCCTCTCCTCGTCTCTGACCTCCACGCCGCTCCTCCCCTCTGACCTCCACCCCGCTCCTCGTCTCTGACCTCCACCCCGCTCCTCCTCTCTGACCTCCAAGCCGCTCCTCCTCTCTGACCTCCACGCCCGCTCCTCGTCTCTGACCTCCACGCCGCTCCTCCTCTCTGACCTCCACGCCGCTCCTCCTCTCTGCCCTCCACGCCGCTCCTCCTCTCTAACCTCCACCCCGCTCCTCCTCTCTAACCTCCACCCCGCTCCTCCTCTCTGACCTCCACCCCGCTCCTCGTCTCTGACCTCCACCCCGCTCCTCGTCTCTGACCTCCACCCCGCTCCTCGTCTCTGACCTCCACGCCCGCTCCTCCTCTATGACCTCCACCCCGCTCCTCCTCTCTGACCTCCACCCCGCTCCTCGTCTCTAACCTCCACCCCGCTCCTCGTCTCTAACCTCCACCCCGCTCCTCGTCTCTGACCTCCACCCCGCTCCTCGTCTCTGACCTCCACCCCGCTCCTCGTCTCTGACCTCCACGCCGCTCCTCGTCTCTGACCTCCACGCCGCTCCTCCTCTCTGACCTCCACGCCCGCTCCTCGTCTCTAACCTCCACGCCCGCTCCTCGTCTCTAACCTCCACGCCGCTCCTCCTCTCTAACCTCCACGCCCGCTCCTCCTCTCTGACCTCCACCCCGCTCCTCGTCTCTGACCTCCACCCCGCTCCTCCTCTCTGACCTCCACGCCGCTCCTCCTCTCTGACCTCCACGCCGCTCCTCCTCTCTGACCTCCACGCCGCTCCTCCTCTCTGACCTCCACCCCGCTCCTCGTCTCTAACCTCCACGCCCGCTCCTCCTCTATGACCTCCACCCCGCTCCTCGTTTCTGACCTCCACGCCGCTCCTCCTCTCTGACCTCCACCCCGCTCCTCCTCTCTGACCTCCACCCCCGCTCCTCCTCTCTAACCTCCACGCCCGCTCCTCCTCTCTGACCTCCACGCCCGCTCCTCCTCTCTAACCTCCACGCCTGCTCTGACTGTAGTCATTACTCACTCAGATCACACAGCCTCTGGTTTTCATTTGGCTCTTCGTCTGACTCATTATTTCCTGTGAATTTTATTTCCTGCTTCTGCAGTGACTTTGCAGTTTTTTGTTTCAAAATAAAAGCTAGATTTCTTCACTTGCCTGTCTTCTGCTTTGTTGATCTGTGTATTTGGGTTTTCCTCTGACTACTCATCACAACAACAGAAATAAAAAAAGTTTAATACCAATGTAATCCCTTTGTAGCCATGTTTAATCTCTTAGTAGTGAATGTAAGTTGAATTCCCTGCAGAGACACAGCCGTGCTGCTGTTTTTAATATTAGTAACATTTTAATGTGTGTGTTTCAAACCTGGGAAAACACAAACTCTGTCTCTGCAGGCAGAAAAAGGACTACCAACACTCCTTCCCACAGATCAATCACTTTACTGAAGGACGAGTTTTCTTTTTTCTGATAGACATCAGTCCATATTCTACCAACCAGAAGATAATCTGTGATTGTGCTGTCTAACACAAACACATACAAATGTGACTCAATTTATCTTTAGATGGATGAGATTTCCCTTCAAAATCAGGATTACTGAGGATATTTGAAATACTGATGAGGTGAGCTGACAGGAAGAAGGTCAACCATCAAGTCAAGATACAGCCTGGATTCATGGTTATTCTGTGACTGTAAAAGAAAAATGGCCTTATGTTACATTTAGTTAAAAACGAAACAAGAAAACACACTAAGTTTGCTTTTACAACTTAAAGACATTCCAAAAGCTTAGCTTTAACGGCCAGCACAGAGCAAAGTTCACAGCTACAACGTATGAGTTTAATACTGAGCACAGGACAGCGACGTGGAGCAGAACGCAGCGGACTGGAGGCTCATCTATCCTCTGACCCAGTGCAGACAGACTGTATGTCGCCTCAGGTTTTCTCTAACGTTGCAGTAATGAACAGCTGCAGACTTTACATTCAGTTTTACATC
The DNA here is from genome assembly GCA_006937965.1 of Callopanchax toddi. NCBI lineage: Eukaryota > Metazoa > Chordata > Actinopteri > Cyprinodontiformes > Nothobranchiidae > Callopanchax > Callopanchax toddi. The sequence goes on along the minus strand of SSNR01000259.1, from coordinate 131,249 downwards.
AGGTATCAGCTTCAAACAGGATGCACTTAATGTCAGTTTATTTACATATTGAGTCAAACTGTCAACCATGCAAACCATTCATTGTACTTTGATAGTAAAACTAATATTTTCATTTTCTTGATTGATTTTATAATGAAGCCATATTATTAATATCATCACACTCATTAGGTTGGAGACATATTTCCCAGCATGCTTCAGTCCACAGACAGAAGAAAAACAAGAACCACTCAGAGCCATGTTCTCACTGTGGACACGGAGAGGTTAAAGCATTTAATCACCTCAAGAGAGGAGATCTGCTGGAAGCAGGCCGACAACAACCATCAGGTTCAAGTGGAATTGTCTGAAATCACATTTTAATTTTGATCATTTTTGTGAAAACCACCAACAATGATGGTGATTTAAGGAGCATTAGTGAAGCTTCTGTACCTGCTAACAGCAGAATGAGGATGTTTTATGTATTTAGACTGAGGAGGAGGACACATGAATAGATGAAGGAGGATGTTCAGAGGGTTAGGCGTAGTGCTGTGGACAGTTGTACACTGTAAAAAATCATAGCCTCAAAAAGTTGTTTCAATCTATCTTTATAAGTTCACTCAACTTGCCTAGTTAAGTTTTGCTTGTTAAACTTACTTTTTTGTGTTTTGATCAGAAAAACTTAAATTTATTAGTTATTCTGACAAACTGTTACATTTTTCTCATTCAGTCAACTTAAATTTGCAAGTTATGGATTTTTTTTTAATCTGTGAAATTTGACAGGTTTGGAGGAAAAGGATTATTGGTGATACCATATAAGTAAAATATTTATATATTATATATATATATATATATATATATATATATATATAAATATAATATATATATATTATACATTATATATATTGTATGTATGTTCAACAAGGGACTGCATGGTGGCGCAGTTGGTTAGTACTGTTGCCTCGCATTAAGGAGGTTGTGGGTTCGCATCCCGGCACTGCGGCCTCTCTGCGTGGAGTTTGCATGTTTCCCCGTGTGTTCTCGTGTGTTCTCTCCAGGTACTCCGGTTTCCTAGTAATTTGTCCTTAGGTGTGAGTGGGTGTGTGGCTGATTGTTCGTCTCTGTGTGGCCCTGCGATGGACTGGCGATCCATCCAGGGTGTCCCCCACCTCTCACCCCCTGACCCCTGGAGATAGGCACCAGCTCCCCCACAACCCTCTGTGGAGGATGAAGTGGTTACAGAAAATGGACGGGTGGATGTTGAACAAGATAAACTGATTTTTTAAAATGGCTAAGCTAACAGGATTTGTTGTTTCAACTAACAATTTTAAGTTAAAACAATGCATGGTTATAATTTATGATATTTGTACAACTTGGCATTTAGAGTTGAAAGAAAGTGTTTGGTCAAGTTGAATTGAATCAAATTTTTAAGGCAGCCGGTGAACTTTCGTTTCTAAGTTGAACTGACTTACTTTTTTTAACAGTGTAGCATCGTTTTAATGTCAGTTATTATGGAGGTGGTTTCTCCAATAAAAAGTATGATAAGGTCTGGGTAACAGAATCAAAACACCAAATAAAACACAAAGAAAAGCTTGAAATGAACAAATCATGGCCTTTGTCTTGACCTTAAAGTTCACTCATCTTTTTAAGAGCTGCTACTTTTTCTCTGACACTGTTGAACCTCTAAATGATTTTGTTCTTTATGGATATTTGTTTTAACCAGTGAGATTATGAACATTTTAAATGTTGAGCTCTAGTCACCTTTATGTCTTTAACCTCCACATCCATTAAAGATTCTTGCTTTGTGCAGTTTTCTTGTTCATGTTGCTTAGTAAGGGTTATTATAAGTTAATTAAAATCATGAATTCATATTTTTGTTTTGATAATGTTCATGGAAACGTCCTTTTATTTTATAGGCGTTTAGTATGTGTTTTAATAGTTTAGTGCTGCTTTACTACGACAGAGGGACTAAATTGCCTTAACCAAGCGGTCGACCTGCTGTTAAAGGGTTAAACTCAGACATGACCTCTGACCCTTCAATAGAACCACATCAGAAGCCGCTGCTGCAGCCGTTTGTATTTGATAGCATCACTTCTCACTGTGTCTGGAGAGAGAACCCAGGACTATAAATATCATTCTGACCCAGTTGATCTGACGACGGCTAAACAATCAGCTCTGATAACAAACGCAGTGCAGGAAGTCTGTAAACCTCCAGGGATCTGAAGACCTCTGCACTGAGAGGGACTGGATTAAATAACTCTCACAGAGAAAAGGTCTACTCTTCATTTTTACATTAAAATGAGTATTTAGGTTAGCATTTTTTAACATATGTTCATGATTTGCATGGTTTTGCAGTTGCGGCTGCAAAACTGTGGAATGTTCTGCCATTAAAGATTAAAAAGTCCATTTTCAAATCTGCTCTGAAGACTCAACTATTCATTTTGGCATTTAAAGCTGCACTGTGTAGTCTTCAAACCAGCTAGGTGTAGCTAGCTATTTTACACAAACACGTCTCAGAGCTCTAACCCCTCCCATCAGGTATAATGCTTATGCCGCGCCTCCCCCGTACATCGCCACAGTAACAATAAAGAGCTAAACACCAGCTGCTGAAGCGCTATGCTAACGTTCCCCCTGGTTTCTCCTCTTTCTACGTCCAAACGTTTTTAGCTTCCTGCAGCTGAAAAGCTGTTTTTCTTTTTGGGACTCTGGTATTTTTCCTAAAACTGAAGCGCTAACAGCTGTTTCTGTCCTTCTCTCACTTCCTGGATGTTCTGCTGAAAAATGCTCCAGCAGCTTTAATGGAGGATCCAAGCAGAGAGGAAGTGAGGCGCTTCAGGAGACAGATGTTACATATAGATGTATTTTATGTTAGAACATTGTTAATAGTCATGAAAAATCATTTTAAGCGACATTGTTTATCTAATTCCCTGTCAGACCGTTACTTTTACATAGATTTTATTGATTTGCTCATGCTGGTGTTTTTACATTGTCCCTTTTTTAAACATGTAATTTCATTCTCAAAAGGTGAATAATCAAACATTTATGTTCAGCACCTTGGTCAGTTCTCACTGTTTTTAAAGTGCTTCATGAATAAAGTTAGCTTGGCCTTTTTCACATTTGACTTCTGTGATGGACCGGAGACCTGTCCTCGCCTCTCGCCCGGTGACATACGTAGATACCAGCTCCCTGCAACCTTTACTGGATGAAGCGGTTCAGAAAATAGATGCATATAATGGAACAGTTTTCATTTCCAGCACTCAGATCTCAGTCACTTTTGTCCTGAATCAGTGATTAAAACCACTAAATCCTCTCAGGTTAAGAGAAGAAAGTCATCTTGGTCTTCTCTCCTGTTTTCATTAGTTTTTAGTGAAGTCAATCATCCAAAGTCTAATCATGACCACCAGTTAAATGTGTTAACATCCGTCAAACAGCAGAACTGGGTGTTGCTCCTGTAGTTGGATGAAAGTTAAATGTAGAAACAATGATTCTGCAGCCTTAGTAGTGACTCCTGATGAGTGCGGGGGAGGAGAGCACCACCGCCGCATTAATCTCACATAAATTAAAATGACACATGATACAGTCGATTGCGTTTAAATTTTCACCTTCTAAATGTAAAACCGCTAAGCGTGACTTTCAATATGGTACATGGTGTCGTACGGCATGATAAATAGCTCCATTAGCAATTCATAAACACGTATTGCGTTCAGCGCCGTCGCTTTATCAGGGAGCTGCTGATCAGTATCGCAGGCTGCCAGGCGGAGACATGGCTGGAAAACAAAATGAAAAGGACAAAACACACACACACACATGAACAGAACGTTGGGTACAAAGCTGCTCAGTGTTTGGTTCTCTGCCTCCATGTCTTGTCCCTGTACTGACCCACATGACCTCAGAGTCACATGATCACTTTTAAAGGATCATTAGATTATCTTAAAGACTCTGAGTGGTTCGGATCCAGACATGTCCCCATCTGGGTCAGTTTGACAAGATCATCCTGCATTTTTTATAAGTTTAACCATTCTGTGGATATACAGAACACACACAAAACAAATACCACTACAAATCCCAGAATGCAGCACTGCTACAAGCCCAGAGGCTCCTCCCCCTGTAGACCAAAGGAAGGATTCTGACAGCAGTCAAAGAAATTCTCCAGACCTCGTCTCTCTAAAACTACTCCAACTCAAAGTTTGAGCAAACATAAAAAGTATTTTTTTGTGTTTCATGTCATTTGAATGAAATCATTGTCACAATTTTCCAAACTAAATGTATCCACTGCACAGAGATTACTGAACGTATCCTTCTGTTCTAACATTAAAACAACTGCAGAGATTAAAAACAAACTCTTACAAAAGCATTTATTTAGTCAGATATGTCCCATAAATCAGAGCAGACCTGAAGGCAGCTGGGGGTTCGACACACGGTCAGGTCGGGAATCGAACCCTGCCCATGTGTTTCTAACGACTCCTGGTTAACTAATCTGATCAACAACAGGATCGTTTCATCTTAGTTGCAAAGAACAACGCGAACACTTCAGAAAAAACCTGACTCAGGAAAAAGTCAGACTTGAAGGTTGAAGTTTATTTTTTCTCTACAAACTGAATGGAAAATTTAACTGACTAAAATCCTAAAATCCAACCAGACGAGTGAAAGCTAAATGTCCCCGATGCACCCGGAAGCCCTGTGAATGTTTTCAGTCTAATTCAGTTTGAAGCGACGCCGTGTCCCCGTGCGTCTCCGCTGGAGGATCTGATCATAAATCATAACAGATAATTCAGTCAGCTGCTTGATGACTGATGGTCAGACGGGGACGTTCAAGTGAACTCAGGCCTGGGTTTGAATTACCGTCACACTGATGATGACTTATGTGCTTTTAATTTGGATTTATTAACATCTAGATTTTATTTTTCTATTTTGTTCACATGAAACAGTTTTCTGCATAATGGAAAAATATTCCCTATAATAGCGGATTCTTTTTATTTAGAAATGTATTTCTTTACCTTTCATCAGTTTTAGCAGATGAAAGCATGTTTTCAGCTGCAGAGAGACGATCACACTTCCAGGGAATAACACAACAAAACATGACCTTTGCTTGTTTTCAGGATTCTGACTCAGCTAAAATACATTTACTGTGAAATAAAAGTTGATACTGTCAGGGTTTAGGCCACCAGCAACAAGATACATGAAGCCTGTGCAGCATTTGTAGCCTTTAAAGGTTTTTAACCTTTGACCTTTAGATGCGTAGCACTCGTTTGACAAGCCAGCAGTTTCTGAAATGCCAGTGAACAAAGTCAACATGTTTCACAACTTCAAGTTTTATGAAAAGAGAATAAGAGACGTCGGAGGAGGAAATATGATAGAGTTGTAAATCAAACAAAGGAATTTTTATTTTTATATGTTTCCTCATCACGACAATCGGTCAAACTACAGTTTAGAAAGTATCTGACGTCAGAAATAGAGTTAGTTTCAATCCCACAGAGACGCTAAAAAAACCAGAACATCATTTAGCGAAGGACTGTTTTGTTTCTGTTTAGACATTAACATAATGTCTCATTATGCAAATACCATTAGGTTTACATGAACCCCTTTAATGTATTTTGTTTCATTTAGAAGAGTATCTGCATAATGTAGTTTTATGTAAATCTCCCTCTAAAATGAAACCACAACATATCGATTATTTTTAGCATCGCAAACATTTATGAAACTTGACAGCAAAAGCAAAATTGTCAATTTCAAACTGATGTTTTTCCTTCTTCTTTACAATCACACACTGCATTGATTTTTCTCCTTTTGTGAAAAGAAAAAGCTCAAATTCTGAGTTGGAAAAGATGCAGGAGTTTCACCCAGAAGGTGAAGTTCCAGTCCTGCATGGAGGATTATAATAATAAACTTTATTAACAGACATCGGTCCAAAACATCAGTTAAAATACAAAGGCATTAAATAGATAAAATAGAATGCATGACAATAATAAAATATATCAGCATTAGAATTAGGATTAGTTCAGAGGCTGTTTAATGTCGTTTAGAGGCTCCGTGATGTCGTTTAGAGGCTCCGTGATGTCGTTTAGAGGCTGTTTAATGTCGTTTAGAGGCTGTTTAATGTCGTTTAGAGGCTCCGTGATGTCGTTTAGAGGCTCCATGATGTCGTTTAGAGGCTGCTTGATGTCGTTTAGAGGCTGTTTAATGTCGTTTAGAGGCTCCGTGATGTCGTTTAGAGGCTCCATGATGTCGTTTAGAGGCTGTTTAATGTCGTTTAGAGGCTCCGTGATGTCGTTTAGAGGCTCCGTGATGTCGTTTAGAGGCTCCGTGATGTCGTTTAGAGGCTGTTTAATGTCATTTAGAGGCTGTTTAATGTTGTTAAGAGGCTCCGTGATGTCGTTTAGAGGCTGTTTGATGTCGTTTAGAGGCTCCGTGATGTCGTTTAGAGGCTGTTTGATGTCGTTTAGAGGCTCCGTGATGTTGTTTAGAGGCTCCGTGATGTCGTTTAGAGGCTGTTTAATGTCATTTAGAGGCTGTTTAATGTCGTTTAGAGGCTCCGTGGTGTCGTTTAGAGGCTGCTTAATATCGTTTAGAGGCTGTTAAATGTCATTTAGAGGCTGTTTAATGTCATTAAGAGGCTCCGTGGTGTCGTTTAGAGGCTGCTTAATATCGTTTAGAGGCTGTTAAATGTCGTTTAGAGGCTGTTTAATGTCGTTTAGAGGCTCCGTGATGTAGTTTAGAGGCTCCGTGATGTCGTTTAGAGGCTGTTTAATGTCGTTTAGAGGCTCCGTGATGTCGTTTAGAGGCTGTTTAATGTCGTTTAGAGGCTGTTTAATGTCGTTAAGAGGCTGTTTAATGTCATTAAGAGGCTGTTTAATGTCGTTTAGAGGCTGTTTAATGTCGTTTAGAGGCTGTTTAATGTCGTTTAGAGGCTCCGTGATGTCGTTTAGAGGCTCCGTGATGTCGTTTAGAGGCTGTTTAATGTCGTTTAGAGGCTGTTTAATGTCGTTTAGAGGCTCCGTGATGTCGTTTAGAGGCTGTTTAATGTCGTTTAGAGGCTCCGTGATGTCGTTTAGAGGCTGTTTAATGTCGTTTAGAGGCTCCGTGATGTCGTTTAGAGGCTCCGTGATGTCGTTTAGAGGCTGTTTAATGTCGTTTAGAGGCTGTTTGATGTCGTTTAGAGGCTCTATGATGTCGTTTAGAGGCTGTTTGATGTCGTTTAGAGGCTCCGTGATGTCGTTTAGAGGCTCCGTGATGTCGTTTAGAGGCTGTTTAATGTCGTTTAGAGGCTGTTTAATGTCGTTTAGAGGCTCCGTGATGTCGTTTAGAGGCTGTTTAATGTCGTTAAGAGGCTCTGTGGTGTCGTTTAGAGGCTGTTTAATGTCGTTAAGAGGCTCCGTGATGTCGTTTAGAGGCTGTTTAATGTCGTTAAGAGGCTCCGTGATGTCGTTTAGAGGCTCCGTGATGTCGTTTAGAGGCTGTTTAATGTCGTTTAGAGGCTGTTTAATGTCGTTTAGAGGCTCCGTGATGTCGTTTAGAGGCTGTTTAATGTCGTTTAGAGGCTCCGTGATGTCGTTTAGAGGCTGTTTAATGTCGTTTAGAGGCTGTTTAATGTCGTTAAGAGGCTCTTTAATGTCATTAAGAGGCTGTTTAATGTCGTTTAGAGGCTGTTTAATGTCGTTAAGAGGCTTTGTGGTGTCGTTTAGAGGCTGTTTAATGTCGTTTAGAGGCTGTTAAATGTCGTTTAGAGGCTGTTTAATGTCGTTTAGAGGCTCCGTGATGTCGTTTAGAGGCTGTTTAATGTCGTTTAGAGGCTCCGTGATGTCGTTTAGAGGCTGTTTAATGTCGTTTAGAGGCTCCGTGATGTCGTTTAGAGGCTCCATTATGTCGTTTAGAGGCTGTTTAATGTCGTTTAGAGGCTCCGTGATGTCGTTTAGAGGCTGTTTAATGTCGTTTAGAGGCTCCGTGATGTCGTTTAGAGGCTCCGTGATGTCGTTTAGAGGCTGTTTAATGTCGTTAAGAGGCTCTGTGGTGTCGTTTAGAGGCTGTTTGATGTCATTTAGAGGCTGTTTAATGTCGTTTAGAGGCTGTTTAATGTCGTTAAGAGGCTGTTTAATGTCGTTAAGAGGCTCCGTGATGTCGTTTAGAGGCTGTTTAATGTCGTT
>SSNR01000259.1:111181-122379 GCA_006937965.1 Callopanchax toddi | reverse complement strand
TTTAGAGGCTGTTTAATGTCGTTTAGAGGCTCCGTGGTGTCGTTTAGAGGCTGCTTAATATCGTTTAGAGGCTGTTAAATGTCATTTAGAGGCTGTTTAATGTCGTTTAGAGGCTCCGTGATGTCGTTTAGAGGCTCCGTGATGTCGTTTAGAGGCTCCGTGATGTCGTTTAGAGGTTGTTTGATGTCGTTTACAGGCTCTATGATGTCGTTTAGAGGCTGTTTAATGTCGTTTAGAGGCTGTTAAATGTCATTTAGAGGCTGTTTAATGTCGTTTAGAGGCTGTTAAATGTCATTAAGAGGCTGTTTAATGTCGTTTAGAGGCTGTTTAATGTCGTTAAGAGGCTTTGTGGTGTCGTTTAGAGGCTGTTTAATGTCGTTTAGAGGCTGTTAAATGTCGTTTAGAGGCTGTTTAATGTCGTTTAGAGGCTCCGTGATGTCGTTTAGAGGCTGTTTAATGTCGTTTAGAGGCTGTTTAATGTCGTTAAGAGGCTCCGTGATGTCGTTTAGAGGCTGTTTAATGTCGTTAAGAGGCTCTGTGGTGTAGTTTAGAGGCTGTTTGATGTCATTTATAGGCTGTTTAATGTCGTTTAGAGGCTGTGTAATGTCGTTTAGAGGCTGTTTGATGTCGTTTAGAGGCTCCGTGATGTCGTTTAGAGGCTCCGTGGTGTCATTTAGAGGCTCCGTGATGTCGTTTAGAGGCTGTTTAATGCCGTTAAGAGGCTCCGTGGTGTCATTTAGAGGCTGTTTAATGTCGTTTAGAGGCTGTTTAATGTCGTTAAGCGGCTGTTTAATGTTGTTAAGAGGCTCCGTGATGTCGTTTAGAGGCTGTTTAATGCCGTTAAGAGGCTCCGTGGTGTCATTTAGAGGCTGTTTAATGTCGTTTAGAGGCTGTTTAATGTCGTTAAGAGGCTCCGTGGTGTCATTTAGAGGCTGTTTAATGCCGTTAAGAGGCTGTTTAATGTCGTTAAGAGGCTCCGTGATGTCGTTTAGAGGCTGTTTAATGTCGTTTAGGGGCTCCGTTGCCGTCGTTTAGAGGCTGTTTAATGTCGTTTAGAGGCTGTTTAATGTCGTTAAGAGGCTCCGTGATGTCGTTTAGAGGCTGTTTAATGTCGTTAAGAGGCTCCGTGATGTCGTTTAGAGGCTGTTTAATGTCATTAAGAGGCTCCGTGATGTCGTTTAGAGGCTGTTTAATGTCGTTAAGAGGCTGTTTAATGTCGTTAAGAGGCTCCGTGATGTCGTTTAGAGGCTGTTTAATGTCGTTAAGAGGCTCTGTGGTGTCGTTTAGAGGCTGTTTAATGTCGTTTAGGGGCTCCGTTGCCGTCGTTTAGAGGCTCCGTGATGTCGTTTAGAGGCTGTTTAATGCCGTTAAGAGGCTCCGTGGTGTCATTTAGAGGCTGTTTAATGTCGTTTAGAGGCTGTTTAATGTCGTTAAGAGGCTCCGTGGTGTCGTTTAGAGGCTGTTTAATGTCGTTAAGCGGCTGTTTAATGTTGTTAAGAGGCTCCGTGATGTCGTTTAGAGGCTGTTTAATGCCGTTAAGAGGCTGTTTAATGTCGTTAAGAGGCTCCGTGATGTCGTTTAGAGGCTGTTTAATGCCGTTAAGAGGCTCCGTGGTGTCATTTAGAGGCTGTTTAATGTCGTTTAGAGGCTGTTTAATGTCGTTAAGAGGCTCCGTGGTGTCATTTAGAGGCTGTTTAATGCCGTTAAGAGGCTGTTTAATGTCGTTAAGAGGCTCCGTGATGTCGTTTAGAGGCTGTTTAATGTCGTTTAGGGGCTCCGTTGCCGTCGTTTAGAGGCTGTTTAATGTCGTTTAGAGGCTGTTTAATGTCGTTAAGAGGCTCCGTGATGTCGTTTAGAGGCTGTTTAATGTCGTTAAGAGGCTCCGTGATGTCGTTTAGAGGCTGTTTAATGTCGTTAAGAGGCTGTTTAATGTCGTTAAGAGGCTCCGTGATGTCGTTTAGAGGCTGTTTAATGTCGTTAAGAGGCTCTGTGATGTCGTTTAGAGGCTGTTTAATGTCGTTAAGAGGCTCTGTGGTGTAGTTTAGAGGCTGTTTGATGTCATTTAGAGGCTGTTTAATGTCGTTTAGAGGCTGTTTAATGTCGTTAAGAGGCTGTTTAATGTCGTTAAGAGGCTCCGTGATGTCGTTTAGAGGCTGTTTAATGTCGTTTAGAGGCTGTTTAATGTCGTTAAGAGGCTCCGTGGTGTCATTTAGAGGCTGTTTAATGTCGTTAAGAGGCTCCGTGATGTCGTTTAGAGGCTGTTTAATGTCGTTAAGAGGCTCCGTGATGTCGTTTAGAGGCTGTTTAATGTCGTTAAGAGGCTCCGTGATGTCGTTTAGAGGCTGTTTAATGTCGTTTAGAGGCTGTTTAATGTCGTTTAGAGGCTGTTTAATGTCGTTAAGAGGCTGTTTAATGTTGTTAAGAGGCTCCGTGATGTCGTTTAGAGGCTGTTTAATGTCGTTTAGAGGCTGTTTAATGTCGTTAAGAGGCTCTGTGGTGTCGTTTAGAGGCTGTTTAATGTCGTTTAGGGGCTCCGTTGCCGTCGTTTAGAGGCTCCGTGATGTCGTTTAGAGGCTGTTTAATGTCGTTAAGAGGCTCCGTGGTGTCATTTAGAGGCTGTTTAATGTCGTTTAGAGGCTGTTTAATGTCGTTAAGAGGCTCCGTGGTGTCATTTAGAGGCTGTTTAATGCCGTTAAGAGGCTGTTTAATGTCGTTAAGAGGCTCCGTGATGTCGTTTAGAGGCTGTTTAATGCCGTTAAGAGGCTCCGTGGTGTCATTTAGAGGCTGTTTAATGTCGTTTAGAGGCTGTTTAATGTCGTTAAGAGGCTCCGTGATGTCGTTTAGAGGCTGTTTAATGTCGTTAAGAGGCTCTGTGATGTCGTTTAGAGGCTGTTTAATGTCGTTAAGAGGCTCCGTGATGTCGTTTAGAGGCTGTTTAATGTCGTTAAGAGGATCCGTGATGTCGTTTAGAGGCTGTTTAATGTCGTTAAGAGGCTCTGTGGTGTCGTTTAGAGGCTGTTTAATGTCGTTAAGAGGCTCTGTGGTGTAGTTTAGAGGCTGTTTGATGTCATTTAGAGGCTGTTTAATGTCGTTAAGAGGCTGTTTAATGTCGTTAAGAGGCTGTTTAATGTCGTTAAGAGGCTCCGTGATGTCGTTTAGAGGCTGTTTAATGTCGTTAAGAGGCTCCGTGATGTCGTTTAGAGGCTGTTTAATGTCGTTAAGAGGCTCTGTGGTGTCGTTTAGAGGCTGTTTATGTCATTTAGAGGCTGTTTAATGTCGTTTAGAGGCTGTTTAATGTCGTTTAGAGGCTGTTTAATGTCGTTAAGAGGCTCCGTGATGTCGTTTAGAGGCTGTTTAATGTCGTTAAGAGGCTCTGTGGTGTCGTTTAGAGGCTGTTTAATGTCGTTAAGAGGCTGTTTAATGTCGTTAAGAGGCTGTTTAATGTCGTTAAGAGGCTCCGTGATGTCGTTTAGAGGCTGTTTAATGTCGTTAAGAGGCTCCGTGATGTCGTTTAGAGGCTGTTTAATGTCGTTAAGAGGCTCTGTGGTGTAGTTTAGAGGCTGTTTGATGTCATTTAGAGGCTGTTTAATGTCGTTAAGAGGCTCTGTGATGTCGTTTAGAGGCTGTTTAATGTCGTTAAGAGGCTCCGTGATGTCGTTTAGAGGCTGTTTAATGTCGTTAAGAGGCTGTTTAATGTCGTTAAGAGGCTCCGTGATGTCGTTTAGAGGCTGTTTAATGTCGTTTAGAGGCTGTTTAATGTCGTTAAGAGGCTCTGTGGTGTCGTTTAGAGGCTGTTTAATGTCGTTAAGAGGCTCTGTGGTGTCGTTTAGAGGCTGTTTAATGTCGTTAAGAGGCTCCGTGATGTCGTTTAGAGGCTGTTTAATGTCGTTAAGAGGCTCTGTGGTGTCGTTTAGAGGCTGTTTAATGTCGTTAAGAGGCTCTGTGGTGTCGTTTAGAGGCTGTTTAATGTTGTTAAGAGGCTCTGTGGTGTCGTTTAGAGGCTGTTTAATGTCGTTAAGAGGCTCTGTGGTGTAGTTTAGAGGCTGTTTGATGTCGTTTAGAGGCTGTTTAATGTCGTTAAGAGGCTCTGTGGTGTAGTTTAGAGGCTGTTTGATGTCGTTTAGAGGCTGTTTAATGTCGTTTAGGGGCTCCGTTGCCGTCGTTTAGAGGCTCCGTGATGTCGTTTAGAGGCTCTTTGATGTCGTTTAGAAGCTCTTTGATGTCGTTTAGAGGCTCTTTGATGTTGTTAAGAGGCTCCGTCGTGTCATTTAGAGGCTCTTTGATGTCGTTTAGAAGCTCTTTGATGTCGTTTAGAGGCTCTTTGATGTCGTTTAGAGGCTCCGTGATGTCGTTTAGAGTTTATCTCAGTAGGGGGCTGTTGTTGTTCCTGCTGCTGCAGCATGTAGAAGTCAGATTTGTAATGAGAGCTGATATATTTTTTTTAAACATCCTGGATTCACATCTTGATTTGAATATTTTACAAAAGGAAAACACTGATAAGTTGGACTCATCTGGACTTTTAACCAGTAAAAAGTTTTAAAGGTGTTTCAGTCTGTATACAAATAAATAAGATCATTAACTACAGTTTACAAAAATGTCTAGGAAAGCCTGTCCTACATTTGTACAATCATTATGTTGTACTACTGTAGAGGTAAAACATTAAACATGAATCCCTTATTACACAAAGAATGCATGAGCATTACATCGTTTATACTGATTTATAATTATAATTTCTGAAGGTTAAAAGAGAGGTGCACATTCCTAAAGTTATAAAAACTATTGCACTGTTCAACTTCCTCAACAGACTCCACTCCACTGCTAGATCCACAGATCTTCACACAATAAGATAAATAAGGAAGAATTAAATATTAGATAATAAGCACAGTTTTATAGTTTATTTAGCTCTGAATAAAATCACTGTTGATTTGTAGATATGGTTTCTTGATCCATGTAAATTTATCACCATAATTCACTTAGATAAATCTGCTAAAACACAGGATAGGAAAGCATCCGAATCAGAATTGATTCCAAACAAAAATCTAGATGGTTGCAGCTTTTAGACACAGAGGGAAGAGCAGCATAGATCTAAACCATACAGACTGGAAAACCATTCAATAAAACAGCAGTTTCTGCCGATGTTTGAAACGGAGCTACACTAAATCGCTCTGATGACCGTCTCTCTAAAAGAAAAGTTTCTTCCTGTTTTCAAGACAGGTGAAAATGTTGAATCCTGCATCTGTCAGTGAAACATCTGATAAACAACATGATGGATTTTAGACTCAGGAATCAGTGGATGACAGCTACAGCCGTGTTTAAGGCTTTGCACCATTACTGAACAGACCTGGATCAACCTCAGTCAGATACTGAGCTGAACATCCAGGTGGGGACAGCTGAGAGGCATTCAGGAACACTGAGATCGCCCTTTATTGGTTCAAGATCTGAGAAGAGGACTAAAACTTCATCATCATTTCTGGATGTAAGAGGATCAGCGAGCGCCAACGTGTCACTTTATAAACGGAAAGGCCTTTCAGATGACCAGACGCCCTCAGACTGATCAGAGGGGGCGCAGCAGGAGGAAAATTACAGAGATGAAAACAGAGCTTAGTTTCATCTCAAACTAATGGCCAGATTTAAAATAAAACTGAGGTTTTTCTGTTTGGGTCAAAAGATGTTTCTGCTCCAGCACACACAGCATTCTCTCATTTTTACAAACATGAAACCTAAAGCAGCAGCAAAGTTCCTCTTTAGCTCATTTACTTTTGTTAAAATCACGTGAAGCTTAATAAAGGATAAACAAACAATTAGCTGAGATTACTGTAACTGCTGGGATTAAATTAGGCACATTCCTATGAGCCGTTATCCTGTTGTGATAATTGCACGTTTGAAAAATCCTCCCTTTGTTTTCTAGTTGGACTCCTGAAGGCCTGACTAATGAGAGCTGGTGAAGACTGATGGTGATTATTAGAAGTTATAGACTAATGGTTTAAAGCATCAGACGGATGTGTGTCGACAGCCTGGAGGCGTGATCAATATCCATTAATAATCAGACGATAACCTAAACCCTACAGCTCCGTTTGGAGAGACGTTCTTCCAGACACGCATCATTTTTCCCACTGTAACAGCAAATTAGGTGGATCAGAGATTATCTTGTGGCAGCGTGACAAATCTGAGTTTAATCCTCTTTACTCTGATGACAAACGTGATAGGATCAAGCTCCTAGAAAAAACTCATTCTGTTGTTCGGCGTGGAGCTCTGAGCTGCAGCGATGACACAACAAGACATAAGCCCAGTGTGAAAAGCTCTCAAATTAGCATGGAACAAACACACTGTGGGTCCGTCTGATTAGTCACAGATGGGATTACAGCTGTGAGTCGTGGACACAAAGACACGTGGAGCGCTGAAGGAGCTCCTCACTTCCTCAGACGCTCGCTCCTTCTTCTGTTTGGGTGGAAGTTCTGCTGCTGCTGCAGAATTTTGTTCATGTTTCACAGTAAGAAAGAACAAATGAAAACAGCAGATTTTATACATTAGCTGCTTTGATAACAGTCTCCAGGTTTTATAGGAGAAATTATTTCTGGAAACACCTCCAGAATCTGTTTTAGGATGTCTGGGATTATTGTTTTCTTCTCATTCAGCTTCCTTTCTGAGAGGCAGAGTTTTCATTTTTAATTCACTCCTATTTAATTCTCCAACCAAACTGAGGATTTGATTGATCTCTTCTCCTTTTCTGGTGAATCTCACTGGAATGAGACCCTCAGAGGCTGCTGGAGACCCAGAATCCACAGACCAGATTCACCCATCTGTTGGAATCACGCTGAACTACGTAGAGCTGGGCGTTAGGAAGAATTAGATGAAGGATTGTGATCATTATCATAGCGCCACATTAACATTCAATGATTTTAACAACAATAAATGATAATAATAGAAATGATGACGGTCATGATCAGGACAGGAGGAGGAGTGGGTTTTAGGATTAACTGGACTCTGACTAGACCAGGGACCAGACTGCAGGACACCGGGAGACAAACAGACTGGACTTAAATACACAGAGACAAACGAGCAGCTCACGAGGGACAGCTGAGACAGTCAGACACATGAGGGACACCTGGGGACAGGGGAGACACGGGGGACGGATATGACACATTATTAGGTTTGTTTCATTTTCCCAAAAATTTCTATTGTTTCCATTTGTAAATTGTTTGTATTCAGTTTTATCCATCCATCCATCCATTTTCTGTAGCCGCTTATTCCTCCACAGAGGGTCGCGGGGCAGCTGGTGCCTATCTCCAGCGGTCAAGGGGCGAGAGGCGGGGGACACCCTGGACGGGTCGCCAGTCCATCGCAGGGCCACACAGAGACGAACGAGACAAACAACCACACACCCACTCACACCTAAGGACAATTCACCAGCCCAATCAGCCTGACAGTCATGTCTTTGGACTGTGGGAGGAAACCGGAGTACCCGGAGGAAACCCACGCACGCACGGGGAGAACATGCAAACTCCACGCAGAGAGGCCGCAGAGCCGGGACGCGAACCCACGACCTCCTTGCTGCGAGGCAACAGTGCTAACCAACTGCGCCACCATGCAGCCCGTATTCAGTTTTATACGTTTATAATCTTTTATAATTATTAAAACATCAACAATTCAAAATGAAAATATCTAAACTAAACTAAAAATATGAATATGAACAAATTTAGGCACAAAAGTACAGAAAATAAAGATTTTCAGGTCAACAGAACATTCTGTTTTATTTAAAACCCTTACAGTCTTTTTGTGCAGTAGCTCAGGTTTCCTATGAGAGGAAAACACATTTATTCTGTAGAAGAAAAGCTCTTTTATATTTATTTTATACGTAACAATACGTTCAGATTACATCTGTGTTCTGCCTGACTACTGAGGATGATGAAGGTAATGATGAAGGTTCTGTAGTGTTTTGTTCTGATGCAGCGACACAGAGTCAGCTGGTTGATTGTTTTGTGATGACGTCATCTAAACAAGCGTCTCTTTATTAATATTTTATATTATTTACGTCTCATTAACTGATGTCTCTTCTGCTGATGTGTTTTCATGTGGACGTTAGCCTCAGTCAGGCTATGCTAGCTCCTCTCTGATTGGCTGACGCGTCTTCTTGAGGCTCTAGTCTAGTCTAGGCTCTTAACACATCCTAAGGCCTTCGTTTATCATCACTTCATAAACACTGGTTTTTATTTGCTCATCACTGAACTGACGGCATTTAGAGGACTTTTTATTAGATGTCTACTTCACGTGGGGCAAAAACTAATTGTGACTTAAGATCAACAATATCACTTTATCCCCCCCCCAAAACAATTCACTGTGTCCTCAGTTTCTTTGTAATTTATCCTCATTTGACTCTTAACTAGGTCACCCAGTCCTTCTAAAGATGACCTCACACTGATCAAAAACCACATGAAGAAGTGTTTCTGTCAGCTAGGTGGCCGTGTCACTGCCCGATCTGTAACCGGAAGCACGATCAGTTCTGCGTGAAGTCTACGTCACTTCCTCTTTTCACCAACTTAGCGACATTCCAGTCTTTTGAATGAGACGGTTAGCTCTCAGTTAGCCCTTAGCTTTTACCAACAGCTTAGCCTCTTTCTCGACTGCTCGGAACATTTAAACAACGTGTATAAACATTTTAATACAGTATGTATGTATATAGATTTATTATATACTTGTTAACATCTTAACAGATACTCTGACTCGTAATTACCGTAAAAAGCTTCAGCGGATGTAGACTCACTTCACACATGCGCAGAACCGATCGGGTTTCCGGTACGGATCGGGCAGTGACAGCCGTCTTAACTCTGTAACACATTTACAGTTCCTGCAACACGAGCCCTGACACTTATGTGGAGAAAATGAAAACCCTCCCACATTTTGAGACATTTTGTTAAAGTACAGTTCAGCTTTAAAGCTCATTCAATTCTTTTTGCTTTTCTGCAGCTCTATTTCCACGTTCATCAGTTTGACCTGTTTCAAAGGTAAAACTGTTGCTTCCTGCTTTTGATCTGTTTGTGAGTTCTGTTAAGATCGATCACGTCCAAATAAACAAACCTGTGAGCTTCAGGAAGTCATTTATCAGCTGTTTGTGCTGCGTTTGTTCCTGTTTGTGAGTTTCCAGAGAGAACGGATCGAGTCCAAACAGCAGACAGAATTCCCACTTTACTTATTTTCTGTTTTCGCTGCTGCTCCACAGAACAAACCTTCACTGGGTCACGGAGCCAAACAGCTGTCAGGTGCCTTCAATTTACATAATTGTTTGTCTTAATGGATCAGATTGGTACTTTTAAAAGCACATCTGCTCAGCTCTCACGGTAAACGCTTTATGCTTTTCTGTGTCTGTGAAATAATCCGTTTGCAGCTCGTCTACCTCTCTGCCCGACGGCGCTGCAGCAGAGACAGGAAACGAACGCTTGTAGAGCCACTAGCTGTGAGGGCTTCACTCACACCACAGACTCACACGAGGCGTGGAGATCAGCTGGTTTACCTTTGATTTCTCCACTGAACAGAGTCACTTCAACATAGACCAGATTTTCTAAAATCACCCTCAAAGACCTGCATCTACAAAACACTGTGAGCTAAAAGTGGAACAGGTTAAAGGAAAAGCTCAGGATTTCTTCCATCTTTCACTCAGTGAACAGGGTTGTCTCAAAAAGCATCAGGTAGAAGAAACGTTGCTGCTCTAATGTTTGATTTACAAAAATGTAAAAACTAAACGGATAAAGTCTAATATTTAAATACATTAAACTTAGAAACAAGGGACATTTCCTTCAAAATGAAAGTCAAAAGGTAAAATCACGTTATCCTTTTTTTGATATTTGATTTTATTTTTATAGTATGTGTGATTAAATGGTTAGGATCTTAAGAATGGCTAGTTTTATGGTCAAAATGAGACTGTAAACTAGAATAAAATAGACTGTATTCACCTACACATAATATTAATAATAATTATCATAATCATAATAATCATCATCATCATCATCATCATCATCATCATCATCATAATAACAGGTGGACAGAAACCAGGCTGTCCTCATGAATCAGGGAGACGTCAGAGTGTCAGATGATGAGAGAGGTAGGATGACGTTAAAAAGCTCCAGCATCATGACGACTCAGGTTCACATCCCATCTTCAGCAGCACTGGTTCAGATTCAGACTTTGTTTATTTTTGTCATTTTTCATGTAAAGGAGAACATTACAATAATACAATTTCCAAAATGTAACCAAAAGGCAGTAGGCTGAAGCCTGGCTTTTGTAGGCCTACCCTTTGTACAAATAACATTTTCTACAAGACTACTTTGTAAAAGGTTATATATAAAAAAGCATTAATATTACTAACTACAATTTATGATCAATAAAACTAATCTACTAATCCAGGGATTCCCAAACTGTGGTGTGCGCACCCCTGGGGGTGCGTGAGCTGCCACTAGGGGGCGCAAGATGAAAACTGTAATGGCGGAAATTTGAAATAATGACACATTTACAGTGTTTTTTCCCCACTCAGTAAAAATGTGTAAATCAACATGTATACCATTATTGTGTGGAGCTGTGGGACAATATTTGGATGAACGCTGAGTCTTTTTTCTGTCAATCATGTGAACTCTTTAGCAGACCTTTATTTTGAAGGCGACGATAACTTTTACAGCTGGAGGAGCTACTGGACTGTTTACCTCCTCAAATGGATATTATCTATTCAAAGAATCCTTCTTGACAGCTTGTCTCTGATTCCATGTGTGTCCTGATTTAATCAACTCCATGGTGAGTCGTGTTCTTTGTTTCTGTTGTTTTTACTAAAGATGCAGCGCTGCTTTCTGCCGCCGATGAGCTAATGGCTAACGGAGCTGGGTGTTAATTTAAAAACACTAAGCAGTTAGTTAAGTGAACCGTCAGCTTCATCCAGCGTAGCAACCTCCTGCTCACCCCCCCATACACACCCGCTGTCTTTACAAGATAAGAGCATCACATGGAAATACGAGGGGCGTTTACTGACTGTAGGACACGTGACTATCACAGTAATCCTCGGTTACATATGATTTAATAACACTCAAAAGTATCGAAAAGTTGTAACATTAATGATTTGTAGGTACCAGGAATTTGTTCAAATGTCAGAGATCTCCATCCGGGGATTGGGGGTGCGTGATCACAGCTGGGACATAGAAGGGGGGGGGGGGGGGGGT
>SSNR01000259.1:78122-111171 GCA_006937965.1 Callopanchax toddi | reverse complement strand
GGGAGGTTGGGAACCGCTGTACTAATCTAAACCAATCTAACAAGGTTAACAATAGTCATTGAATCATTTTTTAAAAAAGAACAATTTTAAAAAATAAAATAAAATAGAAATAAGAAAAGAAAAATTCGAATAAAAGGAAATAAAAGAATAGACATTAAAAGGAAAACATTTCAATAGAAAACACAGAAAACTATTTAACTAATTAAAAAATTACAGTCCAACAATTACAGAGGAATTAGTTTCTGTCCAAGTCTGCAAAAAACAAATTGTTTGTTTGTTTGTTTGTTTGTTTGTTTTTGTTGTGAGAGCTGTAAGAAGTCAACCAGTAGAACGTTGTTCTGATGCGTCTGTATTTAGACGATGTTTATTGGCTGTATCTGTAACGCTGTGTTTACTCATGGTTTTGATGACCAGCCTGTGTTCAGGTGAGATTTATTTTCAGCGTTCTAATCCTTCCTGCAGGTTTTGCTTTTTATTCATTTTTTGTTCTTTATGGTTTTTCTTGCATTTTTTAAAGACTATTTCCAGTTCTTTAACTGTGTTTTTGTGGTCAGTTATTGTATTATAGATGTGTAAATAGAAACATTTAGATTTTAGTGACGTAGCATAAATTCAGCGATAGATGTCCCAAGGCCAGATGTGGTCACTGAACGTCCTAATCTTTGGGCCTTCGATGATCAAAGCTCAGATTTGCTTTAATGATTTCAGATCAATGTTGGCCGTGGCTCCTGAGGAGACCTGTGGCCAACGCTGAGGCAGCACAGGAGAGGAAAACCAAAAGAGCTGAGTCGTCCTGTGCCAGTGCTTTATATTCAAACAGCGAGCAGAAAACGAGCGGCTGAGAGGTGTGGGCGAAGGCGATGCTCCAATCATTAGTCCT
The DNA here is from genome assembly GCA_006937965.1 of Callopanchax toddi. Taxonomy (NCBI): domain Eukaryota; kingdom Metazoa; phylum Chordata; class Actinopteri; order Cyprinodontiformes; family Nothobranchiidae; genus Callopanchax; species Callopanchax toddi. Next base: position 110,291 of record SSNR01000259.1, on the reverse strand, counting down.
AAGTGTTCCTCATTATGGTCCTAAAGCCTCTGAAGACCTGAATTCCTAATTGATCCCATCCTGGCGTTTTGTAACAGTCAGGGAGCAAAGAGCTGCTCACGGCTCTGGCACCAACAGACACAACGCTCCCATCACTCAGAAAACACCGGCTCATCACTTCCCTCGCTCCACTTCTCCAGTCACAGCACAAAAACAGGCCGTTTATCACAGTCAGCTGATCAGGAATCAGTCATTTTGATCCATCTGTCATTTTGATTGTAGCGACCATCACACACACAACAACCCTCTTTTTGCCAATAACTTGGATTACAATGACTTTTCATCATAACGTTAACCCTGATAACCTGACTCAACACTCCTCCAGGTGTCCAGGTCCGTTGAAGACTCCACAGGACTCTTTTAGTAATAATAAAACTTACAGACTCTCTGGTGTTTCTTCCTAATGGCACTGCTTTAATCCACTGTTACATGAATGTTCTGATTCTGATTAATGCACTTTCTCCTACAGTCTTATGAATGTTTTATTTCTATATAAACCTTAAATCATACGGTTTACATATTTCTACTTTGCTAAGGTTAAAGTAATGTTTCTTACTTGAAGTAAATCATTTAGCAGGTACTATGACTTTAAGAGTCTGAGTAACGTGACTTGGTAAAACCCCTGATCCCATTGGCCACCTTAAGAAGACTCATCCTGATTGGTCCCCCTCCCAGGATAACGCTTCCCTTAACTGTCCCTTCACTTCCTGAGACGACAGTTGATGGCGGTGTCCGGATTCAGGGGTAGGACGCTTCTGAGGTCGCATTTCGAGTCCGATGACGTCACAGCGCCGCGACGAGTGCTGTCCGAATTCTAAGGATACTCATCCACGCGTCCTCAAATGCGTCCTCGCTCCACCCCAATGTCGAGGACGGGTCTGGTGTATCCTCGCTGGCCAAGGCTATCCCAGGATGCTTTGCGTGCCGGCCGTTGGATTCTACTGATTCATCAATTCTGCAGCAGTAGCAGAAAAACCAGAGAGCAGTCCAGTTTTAAATGTCAGTTTCTCAAAAGATGATAAAAAACGTGTGTTTAGGAATGTTTTGCTTCTCTTTATATGAAGTTTAATAATAAAAATCTCCACAAAAGAGGTTGAATGTTTTATTTTTCATGTAATTTAAGACAAGAAATCAATGTAAGCTAGCTTGAATGTTTTAAATGAAAGTTTAGGAAATAAGTCACCATAAAAGAGCTTCAAGTGTTTCTTTAGATCCATTTTATTAGCTTTAGCCTGTCTGTCGGCGCTGTCACGGTTGCTAAGCGACTGGACTGAGGGGCGGGGATAAGTATGAGGCTAGCCCGTCTGAATTCAGAACCGCTTATTTCCGGTCTTAGCGGTCGAGCAAGGACCCGACCTAGGTAGACCAGCACGTCCACGTCTTCAGAAGCGTCCTGCCCCTGGACCCGGACACAGCCGATGTTTGACTCAGACACTGTGAGTCCCAGAGGAAACTGAGTCCCTCAGAAACATCCTGAGATGTTTTCTAAATGCTGACTGCTCCCTGAGGGATGTGCTGCTGGGCTGCTGTTGAACCCTCCTCCTGCTACAGTCTTCAGATGATTTGACTGTTTAGTTCGTGTTAAAACACAATAAATCAAAACTCTGCACGAATGAAGGTATTAAAGCCAGAGTTTGCAGACTGGGGGTCTTTCTCCGTCCGGCTTTAGCTCTAGTGCTTGTTGTCTCAGCGTACGCCTCTGGTTCTCTAATCTTTAGCTCCTTTTACCATTTTTAAGTTAAACTAACATGCAAGGATGCAAACTAAAATAAAATAGATCTGACCTGATGACATAAACCACCTGATATATCAGTAATAAGCACACTGGATCAGGCTCTTTGGATCCTTTCACCAACTTCAATACGTTCTGTGACATCACATTTTTTAATGTTTTAAAGTCTCCAGATGTCACAAGTGTACAGTTTAACTCCCAAACAGAGTTATTCCATAATAAAGGTTTAAAATCAATAATACTGTTGTTATGAAGGCTTCTTGGGTAAATGTTGATACACAGAATAGTTCAATTATGTATCAGGTTGGCACCACAGTGCTTGTTTTTACAGCTTTAGTGAGAATTATTATTATTATTAGGGAGGCAGTGATACCACTTTTTTCAAACCAATACGATATTGATACTTGGATCTGAGTACTTGTGATACTGAGTACCGATACTTCTACCACACAAAAAGAATGCAATGAATTAGAAGACAGGTTTTATTTTCTTCTCTGCTTGTTACAGCAAATGAGGGAGACTTAGATAAAAAATAAAATATAAATAAAAATGATCACAAAGCTAAAATATTTAGTGAAAAATAAACATTTTCTGTGATATTACTGCAGTTTTCCACTCCTAACTAGGGGTTGCACAACTACATTTTTTTTAAATCGACTACCAAGTAATAAAAGTCGAGTCGACTTTGACTAATCGCTGATGACGTCATACAGACGCAGTAGAAGGACAGGTTTTCTAAAACGTGACAGGTTTCATTGCCAAAACGTATTTCTAATGCTGACCACCAACAGCTCAGAAAGCCTTCCTAAACGCACAGAGAGCTGTGATGTTCAGGCAGCACTTTGGTTTAGTCTCAAGTCTTTAGACTAAACGCTGATTAGTTTTAGTCACATTTAGTCATGTCTATAAGAAAAACAGTTTTAGTCAGTTTGTGGTTTATTGTTCGGCCATAATTATAACAAAGACATTCGCTATTTAATGAATAAAATCACTCGCAGCTCGTTAGCTTAGCCGTTAGCTCATCGGAGGTTTGAATGGGCTGAATGTAGCGCCGCACTTTTAGTAAAACAAAAGAAACAAACGACTCACCGTTAAGTTGATTAAATCAGGACAGTCGATTGGCGGTGTGGTCAAGAAGTTTTCTCTGAGTAAATATCCATTTGATCAGCGCCAGAGAGACGATAGACTGATCGCCCCGGAACTGATCAAAGGGTCGGCCCCTTCAAAATAAAAGTTCAGGTGACCGACAGTAAAATGAATTCACCTAAATACCGTCTCACAGCTTCACACATAGCGATTTTGTCTCTTCTTGTTGCGCCGAAGAATTCCCACGGCTCTTTTACGTCTGAGGAATCCATTTAGTCAGCCAATTTGCACTGGTTACCAGTGCATTTTAGAATTCATTTTAAACCTTTAGTTTTTACTTTTAAAGCCGTGCGTGGTCAGGTCCCTGTTTATATCTCAGACCTTTTAAAACCCTACAGTCCTCCTCGTAGTCTGAGGTCTGCTAGTCAGAGGCTGTTGGAGGTTCCTAGATCACATTTTAAGTCCAGAGGAGATCAATCTTTTAAAGTAGTGGCTCCAAGCTTATGGAACGCTTTACCTCCTCCTCTGCGTAGCCTGGACTCTGTTGATTCTTTTAGGAAACAGTTGAAAACTCATTTATTCCGGCTGGCTTTGAACTGGTTTTAGGTTGCATGATGTTTTTGTTTTATCATGTTTTTATTTTGCATTTTATCAAGTTTTATCCTTTGTGTTTTTATAATGTTTTTATTGTAAAGCACTTTGTGGCCATTGACCTGAGAAAGGTGCTATATAAATAAAGTTATTATTATAATTATTATTATTAATTTCACTGATCAGCGACTCGTCAACGTGAGGCCTAAAAGGTCACTACAGAGGTCGACTGGTTCATACAACTCCTAACCACACTGTTCCTCTGTAGCTCAACAGCTCCCCCTAGCCACCAATCTAGAAAACTACAACAGAACTGACCAGTCAGTGACTGCAGTCAGAGCTGCTGCACTGGGATCAGTTCCTGGTACTGGCTCGATACAGATACCAGGAACCGATACCAGTATCAGTATCGGCCCGATACTGATACTGGTATTGGTATCAGTATCGGCCCGATACTGATACCATGTTCTGGTATCGGGCCGATACTGATACCAGTACATGGTATCGGGCCGATACTGATACCAGTACTGGTATCGGTATCGGGCCGATACTGATACCAGTACTGGTATCAGTATCGGGCCGATACTGATACTGGTATCGGGTCGATACTGATACCATGTACTGGTATCGGGTCGATACGGATACCATGTACCATGTACTGGTATCGGGTCGATACTGATACCATGTACCATGTACTGGTATCGGGTCGATACTGATACCAGTACATGGTATCGGGTCGATACTGATACCATGTACTGGTATCAGGTCGATACGGATACCATGTACCATGTACTGGTATCGGGTCGATACTGATACCATGTACTGGTATCGGGTCGATACTGATACCATGTACTGGTATCGGGTCGATACTGATACCATGTACCATGTACTGGTATCGGGCCGATACTGGTTTCATATCGGTGCAGCCCTAATACATTTACCTGGACTTAAAGGTTTCCCCTTTAAGTCCCTTAAAAGCCTCAGATTCACACAGAACTCCTGGGTAGTTTAGGTGATTAAACACTGACGCGCCCAGAGGAAAGATACACGTCTGGAGAGAACCTTCTAACTCCATACAGAGAGGACTCAGCTGGGTTTTGAACCTGCAACCTTCCCACTGCCAGGCAGTGACAGTGATGCTTCATGGATTCTAACGTTTCCAAGAATTCCCCCTCAGCTCTGACAAATCACTGATAACGACTAGTGATCTGTTTCTGTCTGCTAATCAATAACGTTTCATCATATATCAGGTTTTGGAAATGAACCTGCCCAGGAGTTAATTATAGCTGAGAAGGTAGCGAACGCCACGCAGACGTCGATTGTTTTTCATTACAGGACGGAGAAATTGATCACAGGGAAGAAGTATATATGGTGTATGTTATGATTTGTTATGATGGCGGCGAGTGATAAATATTTGGTGGTGCTGAACAAATGAAACAGCCTGAGGGAGGTTCATAAATAACACGCCTGAACGCAGAGAAGGGCAGCTGGCTGGCTGCGGTTTGAGCCCTCAGCACTTCTGTAGTGTCCTTGGGCAGCACGATGAATCGCTGTGCGCCGCCACAGATGGTTCTGCTCGGGCTCTGACCCGTCGGTGTGAACTTTGATCCCCGATGTTCAGGTTTGCAGCTGCTATAATGAAACAACAGCTTTGTTGTTCTGGACCAAAGGCTGTCTGACTTTGTTTGTGATAAGTAAGGAAGGTTTCTACATCCACGTGTTCTGATGACCAGACTGAAGGAGGAATATTAGATCAACCTCCAGAGATGAAAACAGGTCTTTTAGGTTTCTTAAAACAATATTTTAACATTTTTAACTTTAAGTTTGTGCAGCACTGAATAAAATCCTTTAACAGATTAAAAGGACTTTTCTAAATATGTCATGTGGAAAATTGAGTTCATTTGATAGAATTCCTATAATTTTACAGGGTCAAGCGTTAACCAGTAGATCTACCAGCTATAGGCCTTTCACAAAACAGGAAGTCGCTCTCAGAAATGACATCTAAGGAATTACATAGCGCAATCGGTAAACTGAGAAGTAATAAAACTCCAGGTGGTGATGATTTCCAAGCGAGTGGGATAAGGCATTTAGGGAGGAATTGTCCCCAACCCTCCTGAAGTCTTTGAACCAAACCCTAAAGGAGGGTAAAATCCCTCCCTCATGGAAGGAGACAGTGATCTCACTTATACTAAAGGAGGGGAAAACCCTGTGAATCATATAGACCTATATCAATCTTGGATGTAGACTACAAAACATTCACAGCAATACTTTCTGAACGGATGAAAGACCTGATGCCTGAGCTGATGGATGAAGATCAAACAGGATACTGACCTTATGGACGTTCCTGCTGAATATTAGTTGTTAATCCATATTGGTCTGGTGATCGGCTGTTTTTCTGTCCTTTTCTATTTTTATCTTATGTACGGAAGCACTGGGTTACAGGCTCCCATTGGGAGGTTAGTTCTACCTCCTACATGTGACTGCAGTCTTGAATTGTTTTCATAGGGTTAGATATAGGATTACATACTATAATAGATTAGATTACATAAAGTACCTCAACAGTATTTGACCCTTCCAGGTTGAGATGTTCTATTTAATTCCACTGTACTACTGTAGGTGTACATGCTTGAGAAGCTGGTTTTCCCCTTTGCAGGTCCATCCTCTGGGCTGGGTTTTGGGGTTTGTTTTTCTCTTCTCTTTCTTCTTTATCATTGATTGCAATGCTGGTTTTTTGTAAACAATTGATAAAAAGTGTTAATAAAAATATCTTGAGCAAAAAAGAAATGGTTTTTAGTGCATTTCAGTTATTAAATATGACATTTATCGGTCTAAGATTTTCCCACCAGCCCCTTTTTCTCTTTGGATGTCTTTAATAAAAAGCAGCGTTCTGGTGAATTTCACTTTTTAAATGTCATTTCCAGATTTTTTTTATCAAACTTTAGAATGAATGCTGAGTTTCAAAATAAAAGAAGTTGTGTGCTTTTATTTTGTCACTTAGAGTTTAAAGAACAAAGTCTGAAAACACGTCTCTAGTTTCCAGTCCTGACCAGACTCTGGGTGTTTCTCCAGCTGAGTCCCTCGTGCACAGTCAGCTATAAATGTGATGATTTAGATTATGAATTCAGTTTGAACTGAATAAAAAACAGGAACTCTCAGATTTGAGTCAAAGCAAACGACCTGGTTCTTTTGCAGCTCCTGAGTCGTTTTCCAGCCAAACAAAAGGCGAGTCTGCGGCGTGACTTCATCAACTGATGACAGCCACAACATTTATACAGCTAATGAATGCCACGAGCAGAAATGTTACGCTGAAGTGAAATATCACTCCGGGTAACTCCACCACGTTCCAGTAATTCATCCTGTCACGGCTCTATTTTCACCTGACTGTCGCGGTGAAGTCTAACCTTTCATTTAATGAACAAAGAACCAAGATTTTACATCTTTTTTTAGTCATCCTGTTCTCTATTAAAGAAAAATCAATCACCTCAAACTTCCACTGCCAGTTGAGGATATAGGGACTTTTTATTTAATATCAGGACTTGACGTCTTTACCGTTCCTGGTTTTGAAGTTGAGGTTATTTACAGAAGCTGTTTATTCCTTTAATTTCTGCTTGACGTGACGAGAGGAGATCCCTGCACGCAGTTTAATGGACAGAGGCACAAATGATCTTCATCCTGCTGGAAGATAAATAAAAGAGGAGTAGAGGCAGAGCTCCTCTGAGATTCAGAGCGCTCCGTTTCCACTGAACACGGAGGAAAAGGTCACGTTTTGTTCTGGTGAAGACCAACAGTTTGCATACTGAGAGCCTGCTGGAGCGTATCCTAACGATCGGCGCAAGCAGCCGGAAACGTGAGAGGAGATCAATCTGAGTGGTCTGATCAAAGGAAGAGAGGAGCGTAGCTTCAGTGGGACCAGTTCAGTTCACAAACATCAGCTCTGGTTTTAACCTCTAACTGGGAGGTCAACCACTGGGTAGAGAACACTCTCTCCTCGTATCCTATTGAACGGCTGAACTTTACAAAAAAGATGTTTTTAAAAACTAAATAAATTCTTCAAAATGAGAAATGACTTGATTTTTAAATCCTTGAATTACTGTTTGCTTATTACCACACATTATTAATACTTTAATATTACTATTATACAGTATTATTACCTTATTACTCTATATCAATAAATCCTCTTGTGTTGCTGTTGTTCTTAGTTTGAAGACATCCTCCTCATGAGGGCTGGAGGTCAATCTGCTCAGCCTCCAGTCAGACGTCTAAAGGTCACTGGGCGTTCTGGCCTTTCAGGATTCCACCAGCCCGTCTTTCTGCCGTTGGTACGATGCCTCTTCCAATGCCGATATCATCGAGACATCTAGAGTTCTACAAGGCGCCTACAGCTACAGAAGAAGACAACAGACTAATGATCAACTGTCTTTATGAGGAAACTTGTGAGTCTCGGGGTTTTCTTCTGGTGTCGCTGGAACTCTGATCATGTTAAAAAGAATGAGGTTTTCTTTTAAACTAGTCGCTGCTGTCGTCTGGAACTCATCTGGAACCTCAGCAAGTCTGAGAAATGAACCCAAACTTAACTAAATGGAGACGGAGCTAAACCAACAGCTCAGGAGGCTTTCTGTTTACTGCAGAGATCTAAACGGCTCTGAGTTCCTGTCTACGCCCCACGTGACCTGATCACAGATCAGTCATCACCAGTCTGTGTCTAGTCGCCGTCAGACACATCATGAATACCTAAAACACGTGTGATCCAGTTTTAGGAGAAACTTCCTGAACTCTAAAAAGAATATGTGAGCTGTAGTTGAGGTGATGGACTTATTGACCTAAATCTGACCGATTGTTTTGGTTTAGTCAGGACTACTTACATTTTTGGGTTCAATCAACGTAAAATCAGTGATGTTCACTAAAGAAAAAGATAAGTTGAACCAACTTAACTGAATTGCTTCAGTTGGTAACAAGTCATTCAATCAGGTTTATCCAACTTAGATTATTAAGTTGGTTCAACCTGACAAATTTAAGTCAAAACTGACTCAAATCATTTAGTTCCTTAAATCAAAAATTCTAATCCTTCTGACTGAAATTTATGTAAATTCAACTCAAAGTTTTAAGTTTTTCCAAATGAAAAAACTGAATGATCAAAAAGCACATTATCACTGACTTTGAACTTAAAACTATTTAAATGTAAATCATCTTAAATGTGTGTTTTAGCGTGTTATTTTAGTTTTACTTTCATTGTCATCAGAATTTCAAGTTGGCTAAAAAGAAAAAGAATCCACTGCAGAGATGGAACATTTTAACATTTACTGTGAGAACATCACACATTTAACTATTTTGCACAGATACAAGTAATAATGCAATAAAGACTTTTTACACTGTAAAACATTTTCCTCCTCTCTGAATGGAGTTAATATTTATGACTAGCTAAGCCCTGCTAGCAGGTTAGCGACAAAAACTAAGTATTCATAAATACTCAACTCCATTCAAGGAGCAGGAAAACATGTTGAAGTATAAAAAGTGTTCACTGCATAATATTTTTAGAATCATATGAAACAGTGAGCTGCTGGTGGAGCATGTTGTTAGCACTGTTACAGTCAGGAGGTTGTGGGTTCACTTCCCAGCTCTGTGGCCAGCTTGCATGTTCTTCATGCTGTGTGAGTTTTCTCTGGCGCCCCAGGCTCTTTAAGGTCAAAGTCACTGATAATGTGCTTTTTCATCATTCAGTTTTTCATTTGGATTTGAGTTGAATTTACATCAATTTATTTCAGAAGGATTTGAATTTAGAATTTGTAGAAACTAAATGATTTGAGTGAGTTTGACTTAAATTCGTCAAGTTAAACAAACTTAATCATTTAAGTTGGATAAACTGAACTGAATTACTTGTTACCAGTTGAAGCAATTCAATGAAGTTGGTTCAACTATTCTCTTTTTTCAGTGTAGAGAGGTGGAGAGGAGTTGTTCAAACGCCTGACCATCACTCTGACTGACGTGTCGGCGGTCCCTGGAGGTCAGGGCGAGCTGGCGTTCTGTAAAACGCGGCGCTGACCCGACGGACTCATCAGTCCTGGATCAGCTCAGGATGAATCACTGGGTTTCTCAGATTCTGGACCAGAGTCAGACTGTAGGAAGGTTTTGGTTTATCAGCATCCACAATATTAAAGCAGGTCATGATTGAGTTCAAGTCTGGATTAGGACAATAGATTTTAATATATTTGTGAATTTCATTATGCTATCCTATTGGCTAGCTTCTTGTGTTGGAAAAAAGAACAGAATGAGCTTATTTACATTTAAATTATGTTATTTTAAATTAAATTAAATAATTTAATTGGATTTATTTTACATTTGAATTGCTGTTGTTTGAATTAAATGTACTTGACCGTTTTATGAAGCTGCAGGTTTTCGTCTTAACTAAAATAAAGTCATGGACTTGGTGAGTAAAGGTCAACGCTCCTCTTTTCACTCTCAGGTCATCCATCACATCAGGACGGTGCAGGACGGCAGAAAGATGCAGCCTCTCATCATGTCTTATATCTACAGTGTAAAAACACTAAACCACTTTTTAAAAGTACCTGCCATTGCCCCCCCCCCACCCAAAATAAAAAAGATTAGTCCGTTAAGAAGCCAGATTCACAAACTGTGCTTTATTTTCATATTTTTTCATAAATTCCTGACATATTTCTGTGATGTCGTTCTGATTGGTTGACTGATCTGAACACAGTTTAAATTCTAAGGCCTTGTTCTTTATACTGACTGGCATTAGCATGTAGAGAGAAAAGGAGTGAACATTAAGCGTGTATTGATCAGGTCCGGCCCGGCGATGGACGGGCTGATCGATGTTTAGTAATGAGGCCGAATGGGGGATGAGGTGTAAGGGGTCTGCGTTAGAAAAGACACATCCATTAAGACGAGAACTGCAGAGTCCAGAGCCGAGGAGCTGAGGCAGCAACATCCTGGACGTCGGTTCATTACTAATCAGAGAACGCTGAATGCAGCCGCCCTCCTCCAATGAAACGCCAAGCAGAGATTCTACCGTTGGCTCTCCGACGGACACACACCTGATGTAATCAGATAACACCTGGCTGCAGGTTAGGGTTTAGGGTTAGACCCTAACCTGCAGGTTAGGGTTTAGGGTTAGACCCTAACCCTAGGCTCAGGCTCCCAAACATCACCGAGTTTCATTCAAAGGTCAGCAGGATGATTTCAAACTACTGCAAAGGTCACAAACTCAACCGTTCTGCTTGGGCTTGCTGAAGACAACATTTTTCATCCAATTCCTGTAATATGAGAGGGTTTTATTGATGTTAGAGAAATAACCAGATTAGTTAGAAAGGTCTGGTTTTTCCTTTTAGTCGGAGAAGCAGGTTGAAGCTGTTTATCGACTTCTTAAACCTTTTTTCAGTTTGCTGTCAGGAGTCCTGCAGAGGAGACAGACCAATGACGACCTGGCTAATCTGTCCTCTCCTTTCTTTTTGGTCAGAATCATTCATAATAATGAATCAGCTGTTCCCGTCGTGTCTTCTGTCTGAGAGCCTCCCAACACTCCCAGTTTGATCCCAGTCTGTTAAAAGGCTTCAGGCGTGAAGCGATTAAAGACCATTAAACAACACATTTCTGCTCTTACAGGGTAAATAAAAGGATTTCTCTTGATAAAGCTGCAGGTCCTGCTGGACTCTTTGTGTCCAGGTCTTTGAGCGTCTCCTCCACACTCAGCTGGATGTTTGTTTTGCGTCACAACATGAAGCAGCAGCTCTTCAGCTGAAAAGTGACATCGAGCAGCGTGAAGACGTGTCAGGGTGTCAGTGATCTAATCACCTCCTCAATGACAAAATAAAACCATCTCTTCACATTCTGATGATTCTTTAACAGGATATCTGAGGTTTTCTATGGATCCAGTTTGTTGTTCATGTTTGGATTTAAAATGGAAGCAGTGACCTTGGTAATCAGACAGCTGTAGCTTCGCTCTGACAGAAAACTGGACACCTTCCATTTCTAACAGACTTCATAGAGTTCTGAATAAACAACCAATGAGAAATGAATCAGACGGAGCTGCTCAGCTGATCCAGGTTTAGAGAACAAATGTTTGCTTCTAATAATTGCAAGAACCTTATAACTTCCTGTTAAAATGTCAAAACAACGTCAAGCGTTCCAATTCAAACAGAAGTAGAAAAGCTAAAACAGGTTTAATGTAAACAAACTCTCTCTAGATCTTGATCAAACTCATTTTATGGTATTTGGTCCAAGAGGAGCAAATATTGAGATGTCACCAGTTATAGAAGATGCTACTATTGAAAGAGTGAGGGAAATTCAGTTTTTAGGGGTCTTTATTGATGAAAACGTTACCTGGAAGCCACATATTAATGTGTAAAAACTAAAATAGCAAAAACAATTGGTATATTGCATAAGGTAAAGGATTCTCTGAATAAAAATGCTTTATTTCTTTTCTATAATTCCTTGATTGTTCCATATCTGACTTACTGCACTGAGATCTGGGGAACAACATATAAAACACAACAGTTTCTCTTCTACAAAAAGAGCCGTAAGAGTCATTACTCAGAGTAGTTCTAGAGCTCCAACCGGTCCAGTGTTTACTAAGCTGAGAATATTACAGTTTGAAGATTTAGTTGATCATAATATATTAACATCAGTTTACAAAGCTCACATTAAATCTTTACCAAGAAATATCCAAAGGAAATTTGAAAAAAGGCAAAGTTGTTGTAACTTAAAAGGCAGTGAGATATTTCTGAAGCCTAGATGTAGAACTAGAGTGTTGGATAGATGTGTTTCTGTGTATGGAGTCGGGTTATGGAACAATCTGGAATATGAAACGAAAAAGGTCAAAATGTTTAAAAAGAATGTTAAAAAAACATGTTAAAAATGATATGCAATAATCCTGATTGTACTTTCTTCATTTTTCTGTCCCTGTATTGCTCAGCAAAGAATTGTAGTTAATAGATCGAATCAGGATCTGAAGGATTTGTTTCAAATGGTTGTCAGCTGTCTGTCAGTCATTTTTATTAGTGAACATTTTATTTTTATTGATTTATTTGCAGTGTAAACGGGGCAGAACATATAGAAGATTTTCTTCTTTCTGCTCCTTTTCATTTTAGTATTATAAGTTGTATTTGTTTGATATTATAATATCATAAATAATATTTGATATGTATTTGTTTCGATGTGTTTATTTTATGAAAAATGAAATCCATTTTATATATAAATTAATAAATACATTTGAAAACTGTAGAGTTTTGTTTAGAAGTTCAATTCTTTTTTCTCATGTCATTTATTTCTAACACAAGTTTAAATCCTTTAATACAAAACAAAGTGCCTGAAAAGGAGCAGGTAGAAGTATAACACTTATCCCCAATAACCCCTTTTAACTTTTTACAGCAATAACTTTATACATTGGTATTACATATTTTCTGGTGACTTTTGGACATAATCCTACCAATACAACCCATAACTAACCACCTGTCTGACTTTATAACTTATAGATTTCTTCATCAGTACTCCTCGTCCATCCTGTAAATCTCAAGCATTTTCTTGTTGTATTGCAAATGTTTTACTGTGTTTTAACTCTTCACTCACCGTTCCATAAATCCACTCCACATATTGATATGCTCATAAACCTCTGAGTGGTACGGACTATTTGTTTCTTAAAATGAAGTTGTCCTCTTAAATTGTCCCCCTCTAATCTATCACTGAACATGTTTTGGATGTTTATTAGAAGTAAACAGTTTCTTACTCTGTACCTGATGAGAGCTGTTTTATATTTAATAAGATCCCATCATTTATTGTCTTTGCTTTCAGAAACAGTGAGTTTGTCTGTTCTCTAAAACCAACATTCTGTACTGTTCTGATTGCTCTCTTTTGCAGTAAATATAATAATAATAATAATAATAATAATTTCCCCAGACCTCCACCCCATCGCTCAGATATGGTCATATTAGGGATAAATATTGAGGATGTGTTTTATCTGACAGTGCAGCAGTCTTTACCAGTTTTGATGTCGTTTGATTCATTTGGGGTTTCCAGCTGATTTTATGGTCTAGATTCAGTCCAAGGAACTTTATTTCAAATACTCTCTCCAAGTTAATATGATCAATTATTATTTATAGGAATCTTGCAGTTATATATAATATATATAAAAACTTCATTTTGTTTAAATGTAATGACAGTTTGTTCCTGTCAAACCGATTTCCAAAAGCTGCTGTAGATTCTCACCAGTACCAAAAATACTTGTATCCTCAGAAAATAATACAAATGTCTTAAGATTTGATAGATGTCATTTAAATACAGTATAAATAGTTTGGGGCCTAGAATCGACCCTTGCGGTACCCCACATGTAGCACAGATGATGTAACTGCCTATTTAACAGCTGATGGTTTGTAATGAAACTTTTCAGCAGCTTAACTCCCCTAAATCCATCTTTCCTTTATCTGGGTAATATGTTAGGATTCATGTGAAATGATCTAAATTAACAAACATTCAGCTCAACAAATATGCTGCGTGAACCAATGAGAAGGTGCAAAAATATTTCAATATGTATTCAAACAGTGTTTAATAAATGTTTCTTCTTTCCACTAAAACAGTCAGTCAGCAGATGTTTTCATCCAGACCCAGAAGCATTTTAAAAGCATCAAACTGATTATGAAGGTTCTCCTCCAGCAGGTCCAAACCAAACTAACCGACTTCTTTCTCCTTTCTTCTTCTGAGTTCCCTGAATAAGAACCAGGACATTTCCCTAAAGTGAACCCAGAACCCTCTCACGACATCACCTGACCTTAAAACCAGATTCACCGTTAAGCTCAAAGTTTCTGCTTTCAGGTAAAAAACAAAGAAACCAGTGACTCTGTGGATCCTCTCACTGGTTTCTCATTTGGCTCCAACAACAGAGTTCATCCTGATTCAGCAGCGCCTCTAACTGAACGTCTTAGAGAGCAGCCTGAGTCTGATCAAAGGGGCGGGGTTAATGAATGTCAGTGACAAATCAGCCTGTAATAAAGAAATATTCTACGTCTTGTTTCTGAACCGTCAGATCCGTCTTCTCTTCGGCTGATAGAACTCTCAGGTGTTTCAAAGTGTTTCTTTGGACTTTGGCTGTTTTTTAAACTCATTTCAATTCAGTACTCGTACCTGAGCGTTTTGTACAACGTGTGCTGAAAACGGAAGGTGAACAAGTGAAGGACAAACAAGGAATGTGAGGACCGAAAAGCTAAAAGGAGCCTAAACGTCACGAAAGGCCCAAATCCAAAGATCTGGGACAAAACAGCTGATCCTCAACACCTTTCCTACTAATAACGCTTTAGGAATGACGTCGTTGGTGAACTCTTATTTTTACACTCTACAGTTGAGTTGGATCATAGATGATTCACTACTACTGGTACACGGAGAAAACTTCTAAAGACTGTAGCTCAAAACCAATTTTAAAGATTAAACCTGAAGAAAATATAATAAAATAACGATGCTCTTCGATCTGTAGCGTCCTCCATTTGGGACAGAAAATAAAGTAGATGTGAATTGTGGGATTTTTCCAGTTTGACCCTAGATTCTTCCTGCAGCATGGCGCTGATGAAACACAGGCTGTCATTGGCTGTCTCATTTATAAACACTGATGAGACGTGTTAGAGCTGACAGGTGAAGGCTGAGCTCCTCTCTGTGTCTCAGCCTGTAAACCCACTAGTGGTCGCACTTCCTCCCGTGTGAGCTTCACTCCTCTCACCACAACACTCATAACTCACACAACCAGAGGCAACTTTGACAAGTTTCCCCAGAATTCGCTCCTTCCCCTTTAAGACCTTTGTAGGCAGCTCTAATTTTCATGCCTGTCCCAAACGGCAGCAAAGCAATCAAAATGCTAATTTCATTTGTGTTTCTGATCAAATCCCCAAACAAATTACACACATTTTATTTTCCACCCATCAAGTCAATCTCATGCTTCTGCTTACCTGAAAAACACCACCGTCTCCCACAGATAGATCCCCAGAGCGTTCAGGCGGCACATTCTGGCCAGTCTCATGTTGTTGGAGGGGTGGGGGGGTGGTCGCACTCCTCAGAGGACGAATTCCCTCTTTAGACCAGAAAATCCTCCAGAGGTGGGAAAGGAGGATGAGAGGGGAGGGGAGGGGGGCTCTGGTTGTGGTTTACGACCTCCAAGGTGAGCAGAACCTTTGGCTGGTTCAGATCCCGAGTCCGTCGGTTCCGAGCCGCGGGATGCTCGTGGATCCTCTCTCCATCAGATCAGGTCTGAGTCCGCTGTCCCGGGTCCAGGTCCACAGCAGAGCCAGGTCAGAATCCACAAACCCACAGGAGCTGCTTCAGGACCACGGACAGCGGCGGGTCCAGGCTTTGGTTCGAGGAGGACAAAGGGGGACAGAGGAGGAGGGGGGGGGGTTCTCAGGTCTGCTGGTGGCGGACACACACACACACACACAAACACACACACGCACACGCAGTGACTCCGGTCCGTGCGTTCAGCCGCAGGTCAAAACGAGCATATTCCTTCAAAGGCTGCGGGAACCTGCGTGGTGAGCGCGCGGAAACAAACGTGCACGTGTTATATTCCCCCGATCCGCACGCACGCGCAGTCCTCCTCTCACATCTGGAGGCTCTGTCGCGCACGCAGCGTGGCTGTGGATCCGTGCGTACCGGCTGCTGAGGGAGTCCCGGCGCTGCTGCAGGTGGAGCTCCTCTTCCTCCTCTCCCTCTCCTTCTTCACCTCCTCCTCTCGCTGCTGATTCTCCCTCTCGTCTCCCAGGGGCGCGCGGTAGTAGTAGTAGTGACACTCAGCGCTGCAGCAGCACGGCTCAGCTGCTCCCATTGTCTGGAGCTGCTCAACTTGGAGACGCACCGGCGGCGCGCTGCGCGTCCGCTCCCACCGGGACACCGGCTACATCAGACAGAACGCATCAATACGGACCGAGTCCCCGCGGAGACCTGGGGGCGTTACAGGAGCTGACGGGGACCTTCTGCCATGACAGGAGAGCGCCCGCTGCCGAGGCGCGCACGCGCACACACACGGAGTCCAGACAGCAGAGCCGGTTCGGTGCCGACACTGGCTTCTTGCTGCAGTCATTAACCAAACTCCACGATACGCACCTCGCTGCGGGCAGACACGCCCACAAGATGACGCCATTGGTCTGCGCGCTCCAGGAGCACGCAGCTGATTGGTCGGCGAAGGTGTCACGAATGCGGCTGAACGTGAGCCTCAGAGATTCACTGAGAGAAGAAAAAACTGAACCTCCAGCAGAGTTCGGACTGGTCCGGGTCTCAGCAGGTCTGGACCGGTCCAGGTCTGGACCGGTCCAGACCTGGACCAGTCCAGACCTGGTCTCAGGATGACCCAGGAGCAGAAAAACAAAAAGATTTAAAAGTGCTGTCTTCATTGTGTCCTACACTGAAAAAAGAGAGTAGTTAAACCAACTTCATTGAATTGCTTCAGTTGGTAACAAGTAATTCAGTTAAGTTTATCCAACTTAAATGATGAAGTTTGTTTAACTTGATGAATTTAAGTCAAACTCACTCAAATCATTTAGTTTCTACAAATTCTAAATTCAAATTGATGTAAAATCAACTCAAATCTTTCGGTTTTTCCAAATGAAAAACTGAATGATCAAAAAGCACATTATCAGTGACTTTGAACTTAAAGAGCCTGGGGCGCCAGAGAAAACTCACACAGCATGAAGAACATGCAAGCTGGCCACAGAGCTGGGAAGTGAACCCACAACCTCCTGACTGTAACAGTGCTAACAACATGCTCCACCAGCAGCTCACTGTTTCATATGATTCTAAAAATATTATGTAATGAACACTTTTTATACTTCAACATGTTTTCCTCCTCCTTGAATGGAGTTGAGTATTTATGAATACTTAGTTTTTGTCGCTAACCTGCTAGCAGGGCTTAGCTAGTCATAAATATTCAACTTCATTCAGAGAGGAGGAAAATGTTTTACAGTGTAAAAAAGTCTTTATTGCATTATTACTTGTATCTGTGCAAAATAGTTAAATGTGTGATGTTCTCACAATAAATGTTAAAATGTTCCGTCTCTGCAGTGGATTTTTTTTCTTTTTAGCCAACTTGAAATTCTGATTACAATGAAAGTAAAAACTAAAATAACACGCTAAAACACACATTTAAGATGATTTACATTTAAATAGTTTTAAGTTCAAAGTCAGTGATAATGTGCTTTTTGATCATTCAGTTTTTCATTTGGAAAAACTTAAAAATTTGAGTTGAATTTACATAAATTTCAGTCAGAAGGATTATAATTTTTGATTTGTAGGAACTCAATGATTTGAGTCAGTTTTGACTTAAATTTGTCAGGTTGAACCAACTTAATAATTTAAGTTGGATAAACCTGATTGAATTACTTGTTACCAACTGAAGCAATTCAGTTAAGTTGGTTCAACTTATCTTTTTCTTTAGTGAACATCACTGATTTTATGTTGATTGAACCCAAAACTGTAAGTTGTCCTGACTAAACCAAAACAATCGGTCAGATTTAGGTCAATAAGTCCATCACCTCAACTACAGCTCACATATTCTTTTTAGAGTGTTATGAAATATGAAGACTTTATTGTTGCTCCACGTGGTTTCATCTCCTGATGAAAGACAAGACTATAAACCTCCAACATCACTGCTTCAATTAAAAAGAGAAATATTTTCATCATAAAACATATAAATCATATCATTTATTAATATTTATTCTGGTCCACCTGTCCACGTGTCCCCACCTCCATGACCCTCAGTGGATCAAGCAGTTTAAAAAGAATGGATGGATAATTATGACTTTTACATCAGTTTTAATAAAAACTATGAAGTTGGTAAAACACTTTAACTTTTATTCTGATTTAGATCAGCACCTACAACGTCAGCTTCCTGACTCCAAACGGGCCCCGACCCACACTTTGAAAACCAGTAATATAACTAACCCAAATGTTGTTTATTCATTACTGAGATTAAAATGAAATGTCACAGTGTTGAACAGAAATCAGGCAACAGGATGGAGAAAAACAACTTTAACACACAAAACACATGTTGAGCCGTGTCAGGCTAAAATAACACTGAATGAATTTGAAATCAGAGATACTAGAACAGTGTTTAGATGATGTTTTTATATATGGAGTGGCTGACTGGCAACTGGAGGGTTGCTGGTTCAATCCCAGTTCCAACTGGGTTTCAGTGGCGGCTGGTGAAATGTTTTTTGGGTGGGGTGCATTTTTGCAAGTCAGTTTTCAGATGCGCACAAAATCACATCTCACCACTAGAGCAGGAATGAAACAAATTATTTTCATCTGACTGAATATTTAGCTGGTAGAAATCCCTCCCACCAGTTCTCTAACAATGTGGAGCTGTTAGGTCTAATTCTACACATCAACCAGTAAAGAAATCATAAAGTCTTCATGAGGAGACCTTAGAATAATATCAATATAATCAGATACAAATAAACATAACCACAATGTGGTCACAACAGAAGTAAACCAACCTGACCTCCACAAGGTCAGAAACACAACTTAATATTCACCATCAGCTTTCTACTGACACCACAGACACATCAATCATCTCTAACTAACAGTCAGATCATTAATGTTACAATTCAGACAACAACCACTAACCAAGCAAGTCATGACAATCAGCTCAACTAATGAAGTGAATTAACAACAAAATAAAGTCAAATCCACTGATAAGTCCCATCAGAATAAGTTCAATTACCATTTTAGGACACTCATACAAAACTCCCATAGAGCGCAAGGTGTTTTAAGGAAAAGTAACAAAAATCTCCTCAAAACGGTTAAACTACATGAACCAAAGATTCAATCAACAGTATCAGTGTTCCTCTAACATTCGGCTACAACGATAACAAAGACATGTTGCTGTTTAAGGTATAAATTCACTCATCAGGACTTAGAACAGCTAGCTTCTGCCATTTGCTGATAGACGTTTTGTATAGGGAAAATCTGCAACAGACACATTAATAAAAGAAAGGAAAAAAAATGAAGTCACTCACCGTCGAGTTGATTAAATCAGGACAAATGGAATCAATCAGCTGGGTTGTCACAAGCTGCCAAGAAGGTGTCATATGTCACCTCCCTTGTGTCATATGTCTCCCTCTAGTGTCCTGTCTTGTACTTTGTCTGACCCTCTGCCTTTTGTCTCCCACAGGTGTATCCAATTGTCATCCTGCCACCTGTGTCTCGTCTTGTCATCACCTCCCCAGTATATCAGTGTGCCTGTCTCATCTGTGTTTGTCGGATCTACGTCTTCTCGTCCCCTGCCCTAGTCTGTTTTGTCATTTAATAAATACCTACCTTTTTCGTGTACATCTACGCCTGGATCCTCCTTTAAACCCCAAACCTGACAGAAGAATTCTTTGAGTAAATATCCATTTTGTTTCCTCCATCAGCTAAAGCTTCCAGGTCAACTTCATCATCTGAGGTAAGACTCCGGTCTTCTGTGCATGCTGTGGTCGCTAAATTCAGCGCCCAACAGCTCTCCAGTACATTGTATTAAAGGCTGGTTCCAGTGCGCATGCGTCAGTAACAGCGAACAAAGCATGGGTCTGTTGGTAAAAAGGTGTGCGCCAAAAGCATGCACAGTAGACCCCAAAGAAACAGGAAGTCTATCAAACAACCTTTCAGTTGGGTTAAAAAAACTGAGAGAACATTTTAAAACTACACCTTAATGCAGATTATAGACAGTCTTTATTCTATATATAATGGATGGTTCCTTTAGTTTTATTTTCATATCTGTTTTTTATATTTTGTGATTCCTTTTCTCTTCTTCTTCCTCTTGGACTGGTGGGGCGGCGCCCTAGCGCCCCCAATGGACGGGCCGCCACTGGTTACATTGTCATTGTGTCCTTGGAGACACTTCACCACCTTGACTACTGGAGGTGGTCAGAGGGACCTGGTGGTGTTGGTGCACGGCACCCCCGCCTCTGTCAGTGGACAGGACAGGACAGCTGAGGCTACAGTGTAGTTTATCACCACCAGTGTGTGACTGTGAGTGTGAACGGGTGATGATTGTTGTGCTGTACAGAGCTTTGGGGAGTGAAGAACACTCTAGAAGGTGCTCTATAAATACAGGCTGTTTCCCCTGGACAGCACAGGGTGGTGTCTGAAAGGGCGGTGTGTTACAGGGCGGTGTGTTACAGAGCTGTGTGTTACAGAGCGGAGTGTTACAGGGCGGTGTGTTACAGGGTGGTGTGTTACAGAGCGGAGTGTTACAGAGCGGAGTGTTACAGGGTGGTGTGTCACAGGGCGGTGTGTGACAGGGCGGTGTGTTACAGGGCGGTGTGTTACAGGGCGGTGTGTTACAGGGCGGTGTGTGACAACGTGGTGTGTTACAGGGCGGTGTGTCACAGGGCGGTGTGTCACAGGGCGGTGTGTGACAATGTGGTGTGTTACAGAGCGGTGTGTTACAGAGCGGTGTGTCACAGGGCGGTGTGTCACAGGGCGGTGTGTCACAGGGCGGTGTGTGACAGGGCGGTGTGTCACAGGGCGGTGTGTCACAGGGCGGTGTGTTACAGGGCGGTGTGTTACAGGGCGGTGT
This sequence comes from Callopanchax toddi, assembly GCA_006937965.1. NCBI lineage: Eukaryota > Metazoa > Chordata > Actinopteri > Cyprinodontiformes > Nothobranchiidae > Callopanchax > Callopanchax toddi. Next base: position 89,301 of record SSNR01000259.1, on the reverse strand, counting down.
GTTACAGGGCGGTGTGTTACAGGGCGGTGTGTGACAGGGCGGTGTGTTACAGGGCGGTGTGTGACAGGGCGGTGTGTGACAGGGTGGTGTGTGACAGGGCGGTGTGTGACAGGGCGGTGTGTCACAGGGCGGTGTGTTACAGGGCGGTGTGTGACAGGGTGGTGTGTGACAGGGTGGTGTGTGACAGGGTGGTGTGTGACAGGGTGGTGTGTGACAGGGCGGTGTGTTACAGGGCGGTGTGTCACAGGGCGGTGTGTCACAGGGCGGTGTGTTACAGGGCGGTGTGTTACAGGGCGGTGTGTCACAGGGTGGTGTGTGACAGGGTGGTGTGTTACAGGCGGTGTGTTACAGGGCGGTGTGTCACAGGGCGGTGTGTCACAGGGGTGGTGTGTGACAGGGTGGTGTGTGACAGGGTGGTGTGTGACAGGGTGGTGTGTGACAGGGCGGTGTGTTACAGGGCGGTGTGTTACAGGGCGGTGTGTGACAGGGTGGTGTGTTACAGGGCGGTGTGTGACAGGGTGGTGTGTTACAGGGTGGTGTGTGACAGGGTGGTGTGTGACAGGGTGGTGTGTGACAGGGCGGTGTGTGACAGGGCGGTGTGTGACAGGGCGGTGTGTGACAGGGCGGTGTGTTACAGGGCGGTGTGTGACAGGGCGGTGTGTGACAGGGCGGTGTGTTACAGGGCGGTGTGTCACAGGGCGGTGTGTCACAGGGCGGTGTGTCACAGGGCGGTGTGTTACAGGGCGGTGTGTTACAGGGCGGTGTGTTACAGGGCGGTGTGTTACAGGGCGGTGTGTTACAGGGCGGTGTGTGACAGGGCGGTGTGTGACAGGGCGGTGTGTGACAGGGCGGTGTGTTACAGGGCGGTGTGTGACAGGGTGGTGTGTTACAGGGCGGTGTGTGACAGGGTGGTGTGTGACAGGGCGGTGTGTCACAGGGCGGTGTGTCACAGGGCGGTGTGTCACAGGGCGGTGTGTCACAGGGCGGTGTGTCACAGGGCGGTGTGTTACAGGGCGGTGTGTTACAGGGCGGTGTGTTACAGGGCGGTGTGTGACAGGGCGGTGTGTGACAGGGCGGTGTGTGACAGGGCGGTGTGTGACAGGGCGGTGTGTTACAGGGCGGTGTGTCACAGGGCGGTGTGTCACAGGGCGGTGTGTCACAGGGCGGTGTGTTACAGGGCGGTGTGTTACAGGGCGGTGTGTGACAGGGCGGTGTGTGACAGGGTGGTGTGTTACAGGGCGGTGTGTTACAGAGCGGTGTGTTACAGGGCGGTGTGTTACAGGGCGGTGTGTTACAGGGCGGTGTGTTACAGGGCGGTGTGTGACAGGGCGGTGTGTGACAGGGCGGTGTGTGACAGGGCGGTGTGTGACAGGGCGGTGTGTGACAGGGCGGTGTGTGACAGAGCGGTGTGTGACAGGGTGGTGTGTGACAGGGCGGTGTGTGACAGGGCGGTGTGTTACAGGGCGGTGTGTCACAGGGCGGTGTGTCACAGGGCGGTGTGTCACAGGGCGGTGTGTGACAGGGCGGTGTGTGACAGCGTGGTGTGTGACAGGGCGGTGTGTTACAGGGCGGTGTGTTACAGGGCGGTGTGTGACAGGGCGGTGTGTCACAGGGCGGTGTGTGACAGGGCGGTGTGTCACAGGGCGGTGTGTTACAGGGCGGTGTGTTACAGGGCGGTGTGTGACAGGGCGGTGTGTCACAGGGCGGTGTGTGACAGGGTGGTGTGTGACAGGGCGGTGTGTGACAGCGTGGTGTGTGACAGGGCGGTGTGTCACAGGGTGGTGTGTGACAGGGCGGTGTGTGACAGCGTGGTGTGTGACAGGGCGGTGTGTGACAGCGTGGTGTGTTACAGGGCGGTGTGTGACAGGGCGGTGTGTTACAGGGCGGTGTGTCACAGGGCGGTGTGTGACAGAGCGGTGTGTGACAGGGTGGTGTGTGACAGGGCGGTGTGTGACAGCGTGGTGTGTGACAGCGTGGTGTGTGACAGCGTGGTGTGTGACAGGGCGGTGTGTGACAGGGCGGTGTGTTACAGGGCGGTGTGTCACAGGGCGGTGTGTCACAGGGCGGTGTGTCACAGGGCGGTGTGTTACAGGGCGGTGTGTTACAGGGCGGTGTGTGACAGCGTGGTGTGTGACAGGGCGGTGTGTCACAGGGTGGTGTGTGACAGGGCGGTGTGTGACAAAGTGGTGTGTGACAGGGCGGTGTGTCACAGGGCGGTGTGTCACAGGGCGGTGTGTCACAGGGCGGTGTGTCACAGGGCGGTGTGTGACAGGGCGGTGTGTGACAGGGTGGTGTGTGACAGGGTGGTGTGTGACAGGGCGGTGTGTGACAGGGCGGTGTGTCACAGGGCGGTGTGTCACAGGGCGGTGTGTTACAGGGCGGTGTGTGACAGGGCGGTGTGTGACAGGGCGGTGTGTGACAGGGCGGTGTGTGACAGGGTGGTGTGTGACAGGGTGGTGTGTGACAGGGCGGTGTGTCACAGGGCGGTGTGTTACAGGGTGGTGTGTGACAGGGCGGTGTGTTACAGGGCGGTGTGTGACAGGGCGGTGTGTGACAGGGCGGTGTGTTACAGGGCGGTGTGTTACAGGGCGGTGTGTTACAGGGCGGTGTGTTACAGGGCGGTGTGTTACAGGGCGGTGTGTGACAGGGCGGTGTGTGACAGGGCGGTGTGTTACAGGGCGGTGTGTTACAGGGCGGTGTGTGACAGAGTGGTGTGTTACAGGGCGGTGTGTTACAGGGCGGTGTGTTACAGGGCGGTGTGTTACAGGGCGGTGTGTGACAGGGCGGTGTGTGACAGGGCGGTGTGTGACAGGGCGGTGTGTTACAGGGCGGTGTGTTACAGGGCGGTGTGTTACAGGGCGGTGTGTTACAGCGCGGTGTGTTACAAAGTGGTGTGTCACAGGGCGGTGTGTCACAGGGCGGTGTGTCACAGGGCGGTGTGTGACAGGGCGGTGTGTCACAGGGCGGTGTGTGACAGGGCGGTGTGTCACAGGGCGGGGTGTCACAGGGCGGTGTGTGACAAAGTGGTGTGTTACAGGGCGGTGTGTTACAGGGCGGTGTGTTACAGGGCGGTGTGTTACAGGGCGGTGTGTTACAGGGCGGTGTGTTACAGGGCGGTGTGTTACAGGGCGGTGTGTTACAGGGCGGTGGTCACAGGGCGGTGTGTCACAGGGCGGTGTGTTACAAAGTGGTGTGTTACAGAGCGGTGTGTCACAGGGCGGTGTGTTACAGGGTGGTGTGTGACAGGGTGGTGTGTGACAGGGCGGTGTGTGACAGGGCGGTGTGTGACAGGGCGGTGTGTCACAGGGCGGTGTGTCACAGGGCGGTGTGTGACAAAGTGGTGTGTTACAGGGCGGTGTGTTACAGGGCGGTGTGTTACAGGGCGGTGTGTCACAGGGCGGTGTGTTACAGGGTGGTGTGTTACAGGGCGGTGTGTTACAGGGCGGTGTGTCACAGGGCGGTGTGTCACAGGGCGGTGTGTGACAAAGTGGTGTGTCACAGGGCGGTGTGTCACAGGGCGGTGTGTGACAAAGTGGTGTGTTACAGAGCGGTGTGTCACAGGGCGGTGTGTCACAGGGCGGTGTGTCACAGGGCGGTGTGTTACAGAGCGGTGTGTTACAGGGCGGTGTGTTACAGGGCGGTGTGTCACAGGGCGGTGTGTCACAGGGCGGTGTGTGACAAAGTGGTGTGTACAGGGCGGTGTGTCACAGGGCGGTGTGTGACAGGGCGGCGTGTTACAAAGCGGTGTGTTACAGGGCGGTGTGTTACAGGGCGGTGTGTCACAGGGCGGTGTGTGACAAAGTGGTGTGTCACAGGGCGGTGTGTCACAGGGCGGTGTGTGACAAAGTGGTGTGTTACAGGGCGGTGTGTCACAGGGCGGTGTGTCACAGGGCGGTGTGTTACAAAGTGGTGTGTCACAGGGCGGTGTGTCACAGGGCGTTGTGTTACAAAGTGGTGTGTTACAAAGTGGTGTGTTACAAAGTGGTGTGTTACAAAGTGGTGTGTTACAGGGCGGTGTGTGACAGGGCGGTGTGTCACAGGGTGGTGTGTCACAGGGTGGTGTGTGACAGGGCGGTGTGTGACAGGGCGGTGTGTTACAGGGCGGTGTGTTACAGGGCGGTGTGTTACAGGGTGGTGTGTTACAGGGCGGTGTGTCACAGGGCGGTGTGTCACAGGGCGGTGTGTTACAGGGCGGTGTGTCACAGGGCGGTGTGTTACAGGGCGGTGTGTTACAGGGCGGTGTGTGACAGGGCGGTGTGTGACAGGGCGGTGTGTTACAGGGCGGTGTGTTACAGGGCGGTGTGTTACAGGGCGGTGTGTTACAGGGCGGTGTGTTACAGGGCGGTGTGTTACAGGGCGGTGTGTTACAGGGCGGTGTGTTACAGGGCGGTGTGTTACAAAGTGGTGTGTCACAGGGCGGTGTGTCACAGGGCGGTGTGTGACAGGGTGGTGTGTGACAGGGTGGTGTGTGACAGGGTGGTGTGTGACAGGGTGGTGTGTTACAGGGTGGTGTGTGACAGGGCGGTGTGTGACAGGGTGGTGTGTGACAGGGCGGTGTGTTACAGGGCGGTGTGTCACAGGGCGGTGTGTGACAGGGAGACACCAGAACCACTGACTTGGAGCTGAGAGGGTTAGAAATAAACACACAGGAAGATTTCACCTGCTGTGAAATGTAACACAGAAATCACACATCAAGAGTAAACATATGTCATTTAAGAGTTTGGACAGATGCATCATGGGAAATCCCCCAGAAGTTTAATCCCATAGCAGCATAACTAAAGGGATGCTTGCTGTTCACACAGTGGTTATATCACCTTGGCTCTTTTTTTTCTTTTTTTTAATTAATGATGTCTTTCATGACATGATTTTCTAATGTCTTTTTAGCACACACACATATGTTTACACACGTGCACACACATGCACATGCTCCTTCCTTCTCCTCCGGACCGTTTTGTCCGAAGTGTCCGCTGGAACGTGACTCTGATTCTAAAGCCTTCAGGCACTGAAGGGATCACAAGACTGATTGATACTGGCACTGATGCACACACACACGCACGCACGCACGCACGCACACACACACAGTAAGAGAGAAGAGCTGCCGAAGATGGTAATGATCTCTTCATTTAAAGCTGTTCTTTCTACAGAGCTCTGACTCCGTCCTCAGAGTAAACAATGGAAAAACAACTAAAACTCTCCAATAATCACAGCTTAAAAAGAAAGGGATGCTTTTTCAGGCTGTTTGTGCTGCAAAATCTGCTTAAGTGCTAAAAAACGACTGAAATAATGAAGAAGATTAACATTAAAACACAGGAATCATTTCAGAGAAGTCTAAAACTGGATAATGAGAACTTGGAGGAATATTAGAGCAACAGATCAACCTGCTCTTGTTATGAACCCAAATCAGCTGGTAAAAATTACAACGTTTACATGTTTGCTGCTGATACATCAGAGAGAACAAAATCATTTTTACAGCTCATCCTGTCAGCAGGCGTCTAACTGAAACACATTTTAAATAAAATGTTCAATATTTGAACACTAAAATCTGGAAGGTGCATAAACCTATGGCTGATTAGAAAATAGAGTTACTGATAAGGACACACGTTCAGACAGGAACTGGAAACAGCTTCACTAAAAACTAAATGTTATTCAGCAGGAGGAGCATCACCCAGCAGAGGGACGTCCCTCCTGGAGCTGTTCTATCTGCAACCTGACAGATGTGATTGTTGGGGGGGGGGGGACAAGTCAGAAAGAATAAAACATTTTTTATAGTTGACCAGCTTTACCTTTTGTCAGGTAAAAATGACATCAAGAAAACAAAGAGCAGTTTGCTGTATGAGGGACACAGAGTGTTTCTCAGTGGTTCACTGAGAACGGACGTCGAGAGTCTGACTGCAGCAGAAAAATCAACAGCACTCCATGAGTCCTCGGCATAATCTATTCAGAGGCTTTTGTTTAGCAGATTAACTAGAAAGAGAGTAGATGAATCACAGCGGTCTGCAACAAGCCTGCAGGACGGATCAATAGCTGCGGTTTTATAATGAAAGTTTTGTCTCAGTAACATTTATCTGTTACTAAGAGTCATCAGATCTCCTCGTACAATCTTCAGTGAGATGCTTGAAGAAAGACCTGAGAGAGACCTGAGCATTTTTCATATCAGAGCAGATAATCAATGGCTGCAGTAGGAGCCAGTCCTGCAGCACTCGGTGTCACAGGAAGAGTGGGAGAAGTCTGAAATGGAACTGGCACGGTGAGAAATCATGTCTTCTGCTGGATCCTCCCCTTCATTTACCAGAGAGACTGTCAGGAAAACACCACAGCTCGAAATCAGGAGCTGTGAGAACGGTCTGAAGTCTCACAGGTGTCCTGAGCACGACTAGCAGAGGTCATCAGAGGACACCAGAGGTCATCAGAGGACACCAGAGGTCATCAGAGGACACTAGAGGTCATCAGAGGACATCAGAGGTCATCAGAGGACACTAGAGGTCATCAGAGGACACCAGAGGTCATCAGAGGACACCAGAGGTCATCAGAGGACACCAGAGGTCATCAGAGGACACCAGAGGTCATCAGAGGTCATCAGAGGACACCAGAGGTCATCAGAGGACACCAGAGGACACCAGAGGTCATCAGAGGACACCAGAGGTCATCAGAGGACATCAGAGGTTATCGGAGGTTATCGGAGGTCATCAGAGAACATCAGAGGTCATCAGAGGTCATCATAGGACATCAGAGGTCATTCGAGGTTATCAGAGGTCATCAGAGAACATCAGAGGTCATCAGAGGTCATCAGAGGTCATCAGAGGTTATCAGTGTTTATTGGAGGTCATCAGAGGTTATCGGAGGTCATCATAACTTTCTACAGGGATTTATATCTTTCTGGTTTGGGCGCCCTTCTGGAGGAGCTGGAGAGTGCTGCTGGGAGGAGTGTGTCTGGGTTTCCTCGTGGATCTGTGACCGCCGTGACTCGGCTGTGGATACGCCGCGGAAGATGGATTGATTGAATTTCAAACAGAAATCCTGAGGGAGTTTCTAAAATATCTAGAAACTTTCACAAGGATTCTCAATGTCCTCTGGTGTGTCACAGGACCTCACTCTCGTGTCACTGGAATTTAGAAATATTTTTATTTGTTCAAAAATGTTCTTTTAAATTAGAGTCACTACGAGCATCTAGAACCATCTCAGACCTTCTGAGGAATGTGAGTTACATTTGGGAGCGTTAGAAACCAAACTGACAGCAAACTGAAAGACTCTTTGTTGCTGATCTACACCTAGATGATTTGCTCCACCTGACCTGGTCTCACATGATGTTTATGATCAGGTCTGATGGAGGTTTTTATCAGACAGAGCTACACACTTTGAGTCAGCCCTTTAAACGTCACTGTGACTTCTGTTATTGATGTTCAGGCTCCAACAAGGTGAATCAGACCTGAACATCTGACCTCCTCCTGCTGCTGAACACCATCACATTGTCAACGTCCTCATTTCATCTTCTCAACCTCCCATCCTCCTTTTGCACCCCCCAGCCTCAGCCTTGGCCTGTCTGCTACTGCGATCAATTTAACTCACTTCCACACAAGAATCCATTTTTAGCCGTTTCCATAATTTAGCCGAACTGATGAATTGTGCTGCTCCGCTCTCTGCATTTCTTCTGGAGTCCTTTTCATATCTACAGTAGATTCATCTCTTCGTGTTGTTTTTGACCGACTAGTTTTTTCTCCTTCATCCCATCAGGACTGCTGTCCTTGAGCCAGGCAGCAGCTGGAGTTTCCTCCCAGGTTAGAAGAATAAATGATTATAATACGATTAATCACCCAGGTTCATTTGAGCTACAGTATAATACAGAACACATTCATAAAAATACAGGCTCACAAATGCAGCTCAAGTCGATAGAAATAAAGCTTCTATTGTCAACAGAAGATAATCAACTACTGGGGACAATCACAGTGAACTGTAGAGAAAAGCTGCCATTTATTTCCTTATTAGCGTATAATTTATTTATCTGAAGCTCGTAATGATATAGTATCAGACTTCTTATAGTGGGTTTTATAAAATGAGCTACTTAGAGTAACAGTTCCACCAGCTACAGCATCCTGAGACAAAACGTCCTCTGGAGGACGGAAGACAATAGCTGGCTGCATGGAGGACAGACGCGTCCAGGTTAGCGTTTTGGACACAAACACACAGCAGACTATCACTATCTGGCAGGCTTAGGTACTGTAAATAGTAAACATACTTTTTGGCTTGTTTTATGAATGTGTTTGTGATTTTTACCATTTTCAGAAGAAGTCTGATTGTTAAAGGGATCCCCGATTGAAGAGACACGGTGCTCTAAATATGTAGCAAAGTATCTTCAGTAAATGAAAAAAAGTCAAAACACCACACATTATTTGTTTATTTATGTAGCATTATCAATATATGCTGTGACCTCTGACCTCTGCCCATCATTTTAACATTTTTAGCACTATTTTTGTGGACTGGGCGCAGCCATGCTTTTGAGCGCGCAAGGCATTGTGGGAGAGTTACGTGTAGAGGTTGCTGCCGTCAGCTCACGGAGCATAGTTTATGATACAGAGAAGGACTACAACACCAAACTGTGCTGTTTCTGGTTGTGATTTCCCGTCGAAAGGCAGCAGAAGAACATATCTCAGTATATCCACGACTTGGAGAAGGAAAAGGAAAAGGAGAAATCCACGAAAAGGAGAAATCCATGGGACGAAGCGTGAGCGTCCTAAAGACGACAGCTGCTCCCCCTAGAGGCTTTCATGCAGAACTGTAAACAACACGCTTCCCGATCATCGTGGTTGTGGATGATGACCCATCAGACACAGTTTAAAAATCGGAGGAGACGGACAGCGGATCAAAGTAAGCGATCTATAAGTGTCTGTTAGCTTTCTGCTGACTGGGGGTGCTAAGCTAACCCGGCTAGCAGTTAGCAGCTGCTGCTCCGTCACCTTATGACTTAAAAAGACAGATCAACACTGGACCGGTGTTCTAACTGGCTGTTACAGCAGCTGCATGTAGTAACACTGACTGTAAACATGACTAAACTGGAATAAACCAGTCTCTGATCGTTTCCCCGTGGTTATTATTTGGATATTTTTCTGAAGATCGTTGCCGTTCTGTCTGTCACGGTGTGAGGAAATAGACTGCTGCTGCTTTTGGAGGAGGAGGAGGAAAAAGAGAAACAAACATGGGTAGCTTCTTGCAGCTGGGATGAGTTTGTGTGTAACATTTTAAAACAGCATTATTATTTTTACGTGGGCTTTGACTTCAACTGTTGTTATTAAATTAGAATTGCTGTAATAAATGTAGCTGCGTGAACAAGCGATGCAACCAGACATAGAGATGCAACCGTTTGACGTCACTCCCAGAATTCTTTGGGAAGTAAAAAACAATGGCTGCCTCCTGCTAAATGCTTTTTCTTTAAATATTACTTTAAGGGAAAACATTTGGCTTGTTTTTCTGCCACATGTTGACTTAGGACAGCAAAATGAAGGTTTGACTCATCAGTCGGGTTCCCTTTAAACATGTGACCCTTTATTAATGAGTAATAAACATTCAGAAAGCATCGGTTCACTATTTGGCAAAGAAGCATCTGTTTTTTAACCAGTTGCACCAAAACCTCCTAATCACAGATTATAAACAAAACCAACAACCTCCTGTTTAACGAAGCATTAAAAACCATTAATAAAGGAACCATATGGTAACGTGGTGCCTGAAATGTGAAAAATAAATAGGTTTTGTTTTCTGCTTTAGTACTGAACTTATCATTTGTTTATAGGAACAAATGATTTTTTCCTCTATTCTAAACAGAACAGAACCTTTTTGTCCTCAAGTTTCCTATTTATTTATGGTCGATGCACTTTCTATTTCTGTATTTTTCTTTGCCGTCTGCCTGCACACAAATCATTTGACTGATTTTATGAAGTTATATGCAGAGGTGGAGCTTATAGGCACAGAAAAACTCATTAAAGTTATGTTGGGATCTGCATCACTTTGCCTAAAATGCAAGCTGGTGAGAGGACTTTGATCTCTGGTCTTTCTTCTGATGTCTTGAACGTTTTCGTGACCTTTACACTTCAGTTTGTGCCCGTCTTTAAGTGCAGCTGGCCCAGTTACAAGATTTTACTTTGCAGGAAAAATTATTAAAAAAGCAACCTCTTCTAATCTTCTTCCTCACTTTCAGTGACATGAAAGCAGGCGACGGTACAGCAGCGCCGAGCTCGGCAGGAAGCCATCTCTTCATTACATCAGTCAGAATCTCCATTGAGATTAATACCGTCGGGTCGCGCCACTTTATTCCTGAGGAGAAAAATGCAGTTGTCAGTCGACCTAATTGCGCTCTCATGGTGCATGAGGGCCTGCTGAGTTATTGAGAGCGTAACCAGAAAAATCATGATGGACGAGCAGCAGGAGGGTCTGACATCGCACTTCACGCTCTTGTTTCTCTGTCAGGGCAGACAGAGAGGAAAGGGAAGGAGATAAAGTAGGAACACCATATCATGAAGATACAATCTACCGATGGGAACAAAGAGGAATGTGTTTGTTGTTTTCAAATGTGAGAAATTTGAATGTAAACTTTTGACATCTAAGATCATTTAGATACTCCTGATCAGTCAGAAGGAAGAATGTCTAAAAGACCAAATGAGTTTCTGATCTAAGTCAGGAGTTGAAGTCAAACTGAATTCTGTTGGGACTTTGACGATTTGGAACACATCCAGTCAAAAAGGATGGTTTATTCCCTGGAAAGTCATGTTCCTTCTAAGGTTCACGAGTCAGTCTTGAACCGTCTGAATTATTTACTGAAGCAGGACTCAAATGTAAAATCCAGCCTGAACACCTGCAGCTCTGCTGACTGATGTGAATCAGCGGAGAGGCTGCTGGACGGACGGACGGCTGCTTTCCCTCCACGTCCTGCAGCGCTGCACGTTTGTTGTTTTGGTTTCACTTTTCACTGCTGACAGAGATCTGAAGCTACACTACTTCCTGCAAAGCACAAGGCAGGATGCGTGTGTGAAGTCCTGCTGAAAAATGCAAGAAGGGAAGAGAGGAAGAGGAAGAAAATGCTTTCTTACATGTATTTATTATTATCATAATTCTTATATTTTTTTACCGTTTTAAAGATGTTTTAACACCTGATTTATTCTACTTGATGGGAACTCAGCCTTTTAACATATTA
>SSNR01000259.1:55783-70602 GCA_006937965.1 Callopanchax toddi | reverse complement strand
AGAAACCCCCAACCCGCAAAACATTGGCCCGCCTGTTTTCCCTTTTGTTAACCGGGGGAATTTTTTGTTTTTAGGGGCTCCCACCCCACCACCCCCCCCCCCCCCCCCCCCCCCAGACTCCAACTGTAAAGTCTGATGTCATTTCTGTTTTTCTAAAAGAGCCTGATGAGTGTAGATCCATCGGCCCAAACACTGGACAGGCCAGAACATGTTTGGATTAGAATCTCTCTAAAGAAAAAGGTGGATTTACATACAAACAGAAAGACAGATGAAGGAAACATTCATCTGCGTGAACAGTAAGTGAAGGGAGAGTAGATTAAAAACACCCAGTGCATCATGGGAGCTCTGCCAACAGCCTCAGCCTCCAGCATGAGAATGAAGTGCTGCTCCGGGTCACCTGAGCGAGCTCTAACTTCGTCCAAAGGGAACGTTTTAATGCCACTGTTCGAGTAAAGACGACGATCTGCGTCTGGACCTGGAATGGTTTTTATTTACTCGTTTGTTTGTTTCTGTTGCACACTCAGCGTCACTGACTCTGTGACACTATCGACCTCTACAGAAGAGAAGAGTCTGTTTTTGTGTCGATTCATTTTAATTGTAGTGTGTAGAGACTTCGTTTTGTTGTTATTTCTTTAGTTTTTTTGCAGAAAAAACATGATTCGAACATTAAATGTTCAGAATTCTTTTAAAGCACATCTCTTTCTTCCTGTAGTGTCAGAGGTCTAGACTCTAGGATTTGTTAGAAACTGATGGACTTACGGCTGTGTTTAATCACATGTCTATCAAATAAATAACATGAGATCTCAAGCAAAACCACCAATCTCCCACTGAGCACTCAGAGTGTTGTGAACCGCTCTAAGGTTCCAGCTCAGAATCCACTAAATCAACCCAAGTTTGACCAATTTTGTGTTTCTAGAACAGTTCGCTAACAGATACATTTGTCAGTAAAGTTTAAAGAGAGACTGACTTTTATCAGTTTGTTGATGGACTGATTATCTGTGGCAGCCATCTTGAACCAGGCTGTCTCTCTCTGTACGCTAACCAGCGTTTATTCAGAATAACTCTTGATGTGTTTTCATTCTGAATGGTTGCTCCAGACAGCAGATGAAGAGAACTCCAACATTCTGCTTCACCAGGTTTGTTCTCATCATGTTTTAATGGGTGAGTCTGTAACCAGTTTAACCCTCCAAGGTCTGAAGGGTCTGTTTAGTTCTCATAATAATCATTTTATTAATATAGCACCTTTCAGGTCAAAGACCACAAAGTGCTTCACAATAAAACAATGATAAAAACACAAAGGATAAAAACTTGATAAGAACACAAAATAAAAACAGTCACTTTCATCAGCATGTTGACAAAAAGCTTTTATTTTGAAGTAAAATCTTGTTTACAATAATATTCCTCTTGTTTTTTCTGAAGATGACATCCACTTTCCCTGAGTTTTCTGTCATTTGAGACAAACATCTGTTTCAGACGTAACCCGACGTTATGACGGGCGATGTAAACGTTCAGGTGCCTTGGAGCAACGTTTTTATCTTTGTGGCTCCAAAAAAACCTACTGAATAGCTTTTAGATTTAAAAAATAAAACTGAAGCTTTAAGGAAAAGAACTTGTTTTGGACTAAATAAAAGGAAAGCAGTAGAAGTAAGTGAGGCGATGGGTTGGAGTGCTTCTGTCTCCTTATCAATGAGCTTTTACAGTAAATTATTCTCAACCAGCTCCTCTGAGTGTGTACGCCATTCGCCTCCATGCTGGCTGGGACTTGTCTGCTGGAAAATTGTAGAAACAGAAAGTTAGCCTCTAACAGCTCGGGAGACGTGGAGGAGTGGGCGCTTGTTTCTCACTTTAAGACCCGCTGGAGACGAGAGGAAACAGTGGGGGGGAGAAAGTAGCTGAAAAACACCAAACAGACTTTCAGACATAAAAAGAAGATTAGAAATGTGATGAGAACAGCCACATAAAGACAAAGAGCATCACAGATAGAAGGAGGAGTGTTTTCTGCCCCCTAAACAACAAACCTCACCCTCCCTGACTGGATCCTGGATGAAGGACATTTGTCTCTTTGTAACCTCAGAAGTTCAGGTTCACGTCAAAAGTTAAAGCCGAGAAATGACGCAACAAACCACACAAGGCTGTCATGTTCAGAGCTGAGAGTCAGACAGCGCTCTGCTTAGAAGAGATGAGACATGTCTGCAGGCTACAAGACAAAAAGTCCACACTTCACGAAGATCCTCCTGTCTCAGCAGTCCAGAAAACCTCATGTGATGGATGAAAGTTTACTGAATAAATAATCTGTCATTGTAGGATTCTGCTAACTAGAAGAATCTCAGACCCTGCATGAGGAGATGAATCTCTGGCTTTGACACAGAACTGAACACTGAAGGAGATCCTGGTGGAACCAGGTTCAGCCCAGACCTGTAGAACCCTCCACCTGCAGGGGCCCAAAGAATCCAGTAAAATATGTACCGGATTCAGGTTGAAATAAAACAAATGAAATGACGTTCATTATGAATAATCAAACCAGTAAAGTGACTAAACAATTCTGCTGTGGTTTTATAAAGGAATGCAACAGCTCAGGTCCTTGGAGTAAAAAATCATCTTCATCATAATTTACTCCAAAGAGTTTCAGGATAGTTTGTGTTTTTATCAGTTTTATTACTTTTGCAACCCAAATTTGTCCTTAGAGACAGAAACCACTAAATCCTCGTGTTCTGCTTTAAGTACTGTTTATGTTTATGATGTATTTATCAGACACTTTTATCTAAAGCGACTTACAGATGATAATGTAACCAAGAAGTGACCTCGAGGCTAACAAACCACGAACCCTGATATGAACCTAAACTAACTACTAGACGGTCTAACTCTGTTCTCTGAGGTGACCAGGAGGGAGAAGAAGACAGGACAGAGTGAAGAGCATGAAGAGAGTCCAGAGGAGTAGTGAAGGTAGGAGCTAGTCTAGAAGATGTCCTCTGAAGAGCTGGGTCTTCAGGAGGACAGGGTCCCTGTTCTGGTAGCTTGGTAGGTCGTTCCTCCACATGAGAAGAGTCTGGACTGTCCCAGCGTGGTGTAGCTCTGCTAGCTGATGATCCTCTGATGACCGCAGTGACCGAGCCGTGACGTCAGCCTTAGCCAGAGGATTCCAGTAGGTGGAGCCGTTCCTTCAGGACCCTGTATGCTAGTGGTAGAGACTTGGATTGATGCAGCAGCTAAAGGTAGCCAGTGGAGCTCCATGACCAGAGGGGGGACATGTGCTCTTTTAGGCTGACTGAAGACCAATCTGAACCATCTGTAGAGGTTTACCAGTCCAGACTGGAGACCAGTTAGAAGGACATACAGTGGTCTTTACAGAGTACTAAACTCTGGACTGTAACCTATGAAACGTCCTCTAGAAGAGACAGGAAGTTCATTCTTTTTATGCACTTTTTGTTTATTTGGGGAAACAGGGGTTCTAATGTATTCTTAGGTAACATTAATGGAATATTAAGGAAGCAGCCACTATCAATATTTTTTATATTGAATTTGTTTCTATTTGAATAAGCATATGGCTAGGTCGTCTTTTTATTTTTATTTTACTAATTTACCGGTATATTCTCTGGTTTTATTGTTTAGTTCTTGATGTTCATTTGATGACCTTCTGTTTTGTTTTCAGTGCTTTTACAGCAGTTTCTCTTTTACATGTGTGTGTGTGTGAGTGAATAATGACTCTTAAGCCTGGGTCCCACATAAGACATCAGCCCTGCACCGCATAGCACCTGAGCCGTGACTTTAATAGAAACCACTGTAATCAGATAAAGTAGTCCCCTGAGGTCCAGCACGCCGCGTCCCACATGGTCTGCTCCACGCCGCTAAAGAAACACGACAGTTGTATTTCTGAGCCGAGGCACGGCTGAGTCAAGACGTTGTGGAAAACTTTATGATGCAGAAATTACAACAATACTCTGAACCGCTGCTGGTACGACAAACATAAACAGCCACCAGCTGTGGACGAGGAGCGCTTCATTGAGGAATATTTATGTAACGGAGCTTTTAGAAACAGACGATTCCTATAAACAGCTCGCTGACCCGTTGTTGAAGAATTAAAAGATAATCCCACAAAACACCACGGTAGTCCTGACCACATACAGACCAGAAGAGGCACTTCAAACTTCCTGTTCTCAGTTCCCACAAGATAATGTGACTATCGCGTGATTTTGCAAGCTGCGTTCAACGGCGCTCCGCTTCAGGAGAGACTAGAAGACTCGCCAAAGACGCGGCGCTAAGTTCTCCTGTGGGACCCAGGCTTTAAGTGTGCATTTTAATCCTTAGGTATGTGTATTGTGTGTATGTGCACATATGCCGATAAGTACACATTTGAATAGAATAAAATATAACCCCTTTTATTTTCACTATACGCAACTACCAGTGGCAGCTGATGACATGTTTTTTGGGTGGGGCGCATTTTTACAAATCAGTTTTCAGATGTGCAAATAATCACATCTCATCCCCACTAGAGCAGAATGAAGCAAAATATTTTCATCTGACTGAATATTTTACTGGTAAAAATCCCTCCCACCAGTTCTCTAACAACGTGGAGCTGTTAGGTCTAATTCTACACATCAAACAGTAAAGAAATCATAAAGTCTTCATAAGTAAAGTAAGTAAAGTTTATTTATACAACACCTTTCACAGAAAAAATCACAAAGTGATTCACAAAAAACAGAATCAAACATGATAAAATCAAATAAAATCAATAAAACAAACTAAATATCATTACAAATCAAAATCGTTAAACAACAACAAGAGAACATAAAAGAGTTATTTAAAATCAGTTTTGAATAATTGGGTCTTCAGCTGCTTTTTAAAGGAGTCCAGACTGTCTATACAGCGTCAGACTAAAGGAAGGTCATTCCAAAGTCTTCATGAGGAGACCTTAGAATAATATCAATATAATCAGATACAAATAAACATAAAAACAACCACAATGTGGTCACAACAGAAGTAAACCAACCTGACCTCCACAAGGTCAGAAACACAACTTAATATTCACCATCAGCTTTCTACTGACACCACAGACACATCAATCATCTCTAACTAACAGTCAGATCATTAATGTTACAATTCAGACAACAACCACTAACCAAGCAAGTCATGACAATCAGCTCAACTAATGAAGTGAATTAACAACAAAATAAAGTCACATCCACCGATAGGTCCCAGCAAAATAAGGTAAAATACGGTTTTAGGACCTCATACAAAACTCCCATAGAGCGCCGTGCGTTTTTTATTAAAAGTGTCATAAAACGCCTCAAACGGGCTAAACTACATGAACCAACATTCATTCAGCAGTATGCGTGTCCCTCTAACATTCGGCTACAAAGACATGTCGCTATTTAAGGTATAAATCCACAAAACAGTAGGTCTCTGCTGTTTGCTGAATCTGCGAGACACATTGGTAATAAAACGAAAGAAAAAAACAAAGGAAGTCACTCACCATGGAGTTGATGAAATCAGGACCCATGGAAGAAAACGGCTTTTTGTCACAAGCTGCCAAGAAGGATTCTCTGAATAAATATCCATTTTGTTAGCACAGCCAGTTAGCCAGTGTGTAGCTCCTGCCTCTGTCAGGTCCAACCTCTTTCAGACGGCGCTTTTCCTGCTCTGTTCTTCTGGAGAACGGTTCACGTTTGAGTGATGAAAGTGTTTTAGTTTTCTTTATTTTTAACTCACGCCTGCTGCCTGCTACTGAAAGTGAAACCCAACGAGTCAACATCCAGTCTGAGTCATTCAATACGTTCTTCTTTTTGTTTTTTTACTTTATTTGTAATCACTTATGACTTATCAGTGTGTTACAGTGACATAATTAATGATAAAAAGTAAAGTAAATACTTAAATAATAAGCATTAATTCTCCGGTTTTGACTGTGCTGTTGTGCGCATGTCAGCGTTTTCTAGTCGATATCAACCATGGTCCCACCTTCCTCACCTGTGATTGGCTGCAAGCGCTCTCCTCCGATTGGCTGTGGGGATTTAACCACATCTAACCCTAACCTAACCCTAACCTTAACCATTCGCAGGAGAGCGAATGGTTAAGGTCCAGTGTCAGTCCATGGTTGATAACATGCAGGACGTGTTATAAATTATAACACACCTGGATGCTGTGTTTTCACATTTACACCTGTGTGCTTCCACACCTGGTAGACGTGTTTATCCAGTTCTTCATAGTCGTTGGTAATCTGGGGCTTTGTAATAACCAGGAAGTGATTTCATAATCCTTATGTGTGTCTAAACTAAGAAAATGTGTGTTCAATCTGAAAAATCACTGTGTGTACGTTTTGCAAGAAGCATGAAGTGACCATTGTGTGTAGTGTTGTGCAAACCTGTGGAGGTGTTTTGCTAATTGGAGTAAACTGTTTGAAAATTGTGTGGAAATTTTCATTTTAGTGGGTAAACGACTAAAAAAACTGTAACAATTCAGGCATGAAATGACAAAAAGATGTCAGGATGAAACTTGAACTCACCTGAGACACAGGGACGTTTCTCACCATCACCTCAGACTGAACGAGCAGCAACAGGAAGAAAACGTTGATGGCCGACTGCAGCCGTCAGCAGGGTTTTTCTAATGGAGCCATCCCATCCTTCAGAACCGGCTCTGTGAAATGTGTCTGCTCATTTGTTTCCCAGAAAGCTGATGGACAGGATGACATTACTGAGATTCTGAGCATCCAAATGAGGAGGCATTGCAGAAACACAGACAGCTGCTCTGCTGTAAAATGTCATTATTGCTCTCATTTTATGGCTCCACATTTGCCTTTTGGAGGACATAAAGTGAGTAGTTAAAGCTGACAACATCAGCAGGAGGAATGGAGGGAAGGACAAAGGGTTTCTCCAGGAATTACACAGCACCACACCTCAGAGGGATTTCAGGTCAGTGGTAATAATTACAGCATTAATAACTTCCTCTGTATTCTGGTCTGTGAATATAAAGACATGAAAACATCAGCTTTGATCTGAAAAAAAAAAAATCCGAGCTCTAATGCTAACTTTAAAAAAGCCCAAATCAACAGTTATGTTCAGTCTATAAAATAAGAGTTTCTTTGGCAGCCACAGAGTTAATAAGAATGATGTCATGTTCATCTGGTCTTTGAAATCGCAGCGTGTTTAGAATCGGGCTCCTAACTGCTGCAGCAGCTGGGTGTTCAAACTTCCAGCAGTTTGATGATCCGTCTGATTTTACATCCGTCTGCTGCAGACAAAGAACACAACTAAATCTGAAATCTGGTGTTGTCGTGTTGAATACAGATGGCAACACGAGTTTCATAAACCCTGGAGGAGATTCAGAAAGGTTTATGACTCTGAGAACATTCTGCGTCTGAGAAATAAGAATGATTAAATCTATGTTATTATGAGTTTAAAGCTGAGGGTGGATCTTCTTCATTCCAGAGGCATCTGAACCTGAAAGGCATTAAATAATAGATTCAGACTAGAAATCATTTTACCATCAGAATATATAAACGATTCATAGTGTTTAAGGTTAGGGTTCATCTCTAATTTATTCAAACTGCTTCCTGA
The DNA here is from genome assembly GCA_006937965.1 of Callopanchax toddi. Taxonomy (NCBI): domain Eukaryota; kingdom Metazoa; phylum Chordata; class Actinopteri; order Cyprinodontiformes; family Nothobranchiidae; genus Callopanchax; species Callopanchax toddi. The sequence goes on along the minus strand of SSNR01000259.1, from coordinate 63,055 downwards.
CCTGAAGGTGTCTCATGCACAAACACACACTGCCTTAGTTTGTGTTTCTTATTTTGATATATTAACCTGTCTTTTATGATTTTCATTTGTCTTTAATAGTCTTATTTGACCTTGATGTTCATGGATCTTTGTCTTTTAATCATGTTTGGTGTTTTTTGTGAAGCACTTTGTGATTTATTTCTGTTAAAGGTGCTCCAGAAGTCCAAGCTAAAAAGCTTTTTTGATGGGAAGGAGTCGCAGATATGCAACAGATGACATGACAAAACACCAAGAGCCTAACTTCCTGTCAAAAGGTTTTGGACATTTAAACTGATGTTGTGTCTCACCTGCTATACTCGCCACCCTGCAGCCACAGTGTCCTGCTCAAAGACACTACAACACAGTGGGGATTGAACCGACAGCCCGCTGGCTGAGCTGCTGCTGCCTCTCTGGGTTCAAAGGTTTTAGATATTCAAACTTACACAATCATATCAAATGATCTCTGCTGAATAAAACAACTGAAGGATTGATGCCGACGATGTATCTGACTAATGTCAGCCTGCACCAACATTTTGTTGGAAGATTCTATTTTTACTGTAACACTAAAAGCACAGATCCTGTACTTGTCGGAGTTTAAGGTTAGAAAAACTCCTGTCCTTTAAACAAAATGTTTTCAGCTTTTATTTAACAGATCTGTTATATTTTTAATGGTCAGTAACTTCCCTCCTTACCTCACACCTTTTTTCAGGTCTTCTTTTCATGCACTGAGGATGAACTTCAATCTGCTGAAGTCAGCAGCTGGAGAGCAAAGCAGAAAGGAGCCAATCAGAACAGACTATTAAATCAGTGCTGATGCAGCTTCAGGTCCTGAGAATCTGTTCCTGACTGACCAAATTAAACCTTCTGTGTTTTCTTTAGTAGCATCAGCTGTTGATTTTAAAAATAAGAAAACAACTCTTCAAACACGATCCGTCACCTAGAAACCAAGCACAGGTAACAGAAAGCTACCAGCTGTTTGCTCAATACAGTAAGACAGGTTTTAATGCAAAAAGAGACCTCTGAGGAGGAGGAGGAGGAGGATGAAGGTAACATTACTGTAAGTATCTGCCCTCCCTGCTGCTGCAGGAGAATTTACAACAGTTCCACTTTTAACCAGTAGGGTTCTAAGTTACATAGTGTTGCTGTAAGGTCCCACCTTCTGGTGTTTTTCTCTACCCAGGTCTTTAGATCCTCACGCTCCTGCTACAAATCACATGCATGAACTTAAACAGGGACTCAGTGAAAACAGCTAAAGTCGTGCCATTATTTAAGAGTGGGGATAAACACAGTTTCACCAGCTACAGGCCGGTGTCACTGCTTCCAGTTTTCAAAAATATTGGAAAAAGTGTTTGTATCAAGGTTGGATAAATTAATTGAAAAAATAAAATCTTAAACCCAGAACAGTATGGATTCAGAACCAAACATTCAACAGCAATGGCAACAAAAACGACTTTATCAGCATTTTCATTGATTTAAAGAAAGCATTCGATGTTATTGATCAGTAAAGGTTACTTTACAAATTACAACTTTATGGAATCAGAGGAGTGGCTCATCAATGGGTAAAAAGTTATTTAGATAGTAGGAAACAGTTTGTTCAGATAAATAGCATTAAGTCAGAACTGAGTGACATTAACTGTGGAGTGCCACAAGGGTCGGTCCTCGGACCTACACTGTTCATTCTCTTTATTAATGACTTGGTAAATGTATCAGAAGGTTCTATTTGCTGATGATACCACACTGTTTTATTAGGGATCTGATATAAATGAAGTAACTAAAGTGATAAATAATGAACTGATAAAAATTAAAAACTGGTTTGACATAAATAGATTAATCTTAAAACTAATTTTATATTATTTAATGACAAGAAAACAGTGATGTATCATTGAATATAGACAGAATCAAAATTGAAAGGGTTAAAGGAACCAGACTTTGGGGGTCATGATCGATGAGGGTCTGAGCTGGAAGTCACACATTAGTTCTATAAAAGGTCAAACACCCAAAGCCATCAATACTACATACAGTAATGTCAAGTTCTTACTGAATAGTTCTGGCTTGTTTTCACTGTACAATGCACTGATTGTCCCATATCTAACCTACTGTGTAGAGTCTGGGATCCACATTTAAATCTTATACACAACCATTGTTTATGTTACAGAAACGAGCATTAAGAATTATTAATAATAATCGCTATAGAGATCCCTCCAACCCATTATTCATACAATACAAAACATTGAAATTCCATGATTTAGTTAACTGGAGAATGTTGCTAATATAAATACTTTACCGACAAACATTCAGAGAATGTCTGAAAAGAGGGAAAGTAGTTATATGCTGAAGGGAACTGAAGTCTTTAAAACAACAAGAATTAGAACCAGAATAAAGGAAATGAGCATTTCTGTAAAAGGTGTGAAATGATGGAATAACCTGGACGGGTCAAGGTCTCTGGGGGGGTCAAAGGCCGTATTAGATCGGCTCTGTTGGTGGACTGAACTGATGTCTGTGACTGAATATGAACACTAGTCTGGAGGAGGGGTGAGACTGAAACACACCTGGTGGAACACGTTAGAGTTTAGTTGTTAGTTATAAAACGGGCAGAAATGATAAGATTTTTTTCTTCTATCTGCTCCCTTTCATTCAACTTCAACTTTGTTTTTTTATTTTATTTTTGTGTGTATATTTTGTTTTTATTGAATGAAATAAATATTTGAAAAAAAAAAAAACAGGACTTAAAGTTCCTGTGTGAAACACAGAGAATATGTTTTCAGGGTAAAAAACCAAAAGCAAACACCAAGAATGAAAACGCTCCTCGTTTGGTCGTAAACAACAATCCAGGTCCAGCAGCTCCATCAGCCAATAAGGAGTCAGGTTTATTTTTAATTCACAGAGATTTACAACGATGAGTAAATGGAAAACAGAGAGTAAAAAAAGTAAAGTGAAATAGAAATGTGTGACCTGATTAGATGAGAAGCGTTAGTGTAATGAGTGTGTGTTGATGTGATGAGCAGGACGTCAGGATGCAGAGCGCTGGATGTTTTCTGAGGTCAAACAGGAAGTCACTTTACTGAAATCCATTCAGACAGTTTAATGTGATCAGACAAGACAAGGACGTGTTCTGTGTTGTTTGCTCTCTCTAACTTTGTACATCTCCCCCAAACGACAGGCTTCTCTTTAACCTCGACTTTAAATGAGAAACTTGACATCGCTGTGCTTTTCTGTAGGTCTGTTCTGTCTTTTCTCCATGAATGTTTATCAGATGTGAACTAAAGTACAGTGGACTGATTTGGGTTATCGTTGTGATTAATGAGCTACTCTTCTCTGTAAAAACACTGAAATCAGGCTCTTATGGTCTTTTTTAAAAACACATTTATGCATTTAATGTAGAAAAGACACTCTTAGAAAAGTCTTTGTTGTTTTTGTTTAACCTTTCAGGAGTTTATTAATTTATTAACCACTTTAAAACTTGAATTTGTCCTTTTGACTCCTCTTTGGAGACGTTGTCAGCTCTGCAGGCGCCTCTCATTTAGTCATTCAGTAAAAGCTGATGAATAAAAGCTTGAACCTTTTTTAACTCTAGAATAACAGCGTTTTTATACATCAAATCACAGCTCTTGATTGATGGTTTAAACCTTTAGAAACTGGATTTTGTGAAAAGGTGATTTTTTAATCTTACCTGTTGTAGACTGGGCTTTGAACAGCCTCAGTTTGGAGAAACAGAGACTAGTTCTGATCAAACAAACCACCAAGTCATTGAACCTTTACTAAGTGTCTAAATCCATTTCTCAGAGATAAATAGATGATTAATAGATGATAGCAATCTATGCAAATGATCTTTTACATTTGAGTAAAATTCACATTTCATGGTTATTCTGGTGAAGTATTCTGACTTTTTAGCCAGAACTGCTGCAGGATTCAGTTCTGCTGAAAATAATCATCTAAATCCATGCAGGCAGCCGTTTAATGTTGTTGAAATTTGCATGAAGTGCTGTGAAGTTTGAAAGAAGAGAGTTGTTTTATGACAGCAGAGACATTTTGTAACTAGATTTAGTTCTGGAAAATGAACCAAAAACACAGAAACAGACATGAAGGAAGTGACTGAACAACCTGTTTTAGGGTTTCCTTCTTTTATTGCTAAGTGCATTTATTAAATTACAATAAAAACTGTACATAAATGTTCATAGGGTTCCTATATTGTTCCCTAATTTCTCTAGTTTATAATGTACTAAATGTCTGTTTAATGTGAGCATGTGAAACCAAAGCCACATTCCTTGATTATGCAACAATCTTGGCCAATAAATCTGATTCTGATTGACAAAAGGAGGTTATTAATAAAATAAAGGGATGGAGAGGAAGCAGGAAAACATGGTTGTCAGGAAACAGAGAGGCTGTTCGTAATGAGGAGGTGATTACTGAGGGAGACAGCTGGGTAAATGACCAGAGGACAGGTGTGTAGACCACAGTGACTGAGGAGGAGAGACAACTGACTCAGATCACAGGAAACTCAAACAAAACACAGTGAAAGTCGACTCCAGAAGTTCTAAACACATCGTCATAGATTCTCTAACTCAGGCTGTTATTGGCCAGATTTCATTCTTATACTTCTTCACAGAAACACTTTAAAAGGAAGGTGCAGCTACTTCTCATGTTTCTGTCTCCCAGACTGTTTTCTGTAAACAAAGAGCTGCTAATAATCTGAACAACAAACACGTTCATATAAAAGTGTTGCTTCAACATGTCGCCGACTTCAGCCTCTGTCGTCTCCTCTCGGTTAAACATGTCACATTTATTAAAGCCATACTCAGTATCCAGGTAAACAATGTAGCTTTTAACGGTTTTTAAAGCCTCATAACAACGTTCCAACATAGTATAGCCATAAATATAATGTGGAGATAAAAAAAAAAAAACCCGAGAGAAATCAATAAAGTAGTTGTCCCACAGTTCTCTAAAAACTTCAGCCAATCGTTCAGACCGAGCGATAGGATTGGACAATCCAGCTGTCTGTCTGCCGCATTTCCTCACTGCTTGGATTGGCATTAATCCGCCTGGACACATTTTGGGGCAGAACATCCCGGAAGTGAAAGTGAAAGTAGAAGTAGGACAGAGAGCCGGCGGGTGATTCCATTTTAAGATAAAAATACCAGAGTCCCCCCAAAAACAGCTTTTCAGCTAGCAGAAAACTAAAAACGTTTGGAGGTGAAAAGAGGAAACGCTGGGGGAACGTTTCTACGGCTGGAGTTAGACTCTGCTTTGTCACCTTTACAAACCGTGGTCCTATGTCGGCGGGAGGCTGGCGTAAGGACTTTACCCGACGGGAGGGGCGAGTTCACCGAGACGTGTTTCTGTAAAATAGCTAGGAGACCTCGTCTGTTAACCTGGAGACTGAGGATGGCTTTAAGACTCAGACCTCGCTCCTCGTTGGTTTTATATGACTGTAAATCATCTTTAACTGCAGAGTGTTTTATATTAAACATCCATGTTGTACATTTATTAAAGGACTCAGTAGAATGAAGAACTTTATGACGTTTCATGTCATCAGTGTTCCTGAGAGAAGCTTACAGTTCTATGAACACCTGGGGCTTTCTGTGACCTCACCTTTCAGGGCTCTCAGCCCTCAGAGCGTCTGAAGTCCAGGATGTGATTGGACGCCTCGGAGTGTTAACGTAACCTTGTACAGGGTAAGGATTTGACTCTGCACAACGCAGGCGTCGCACTGCAGGAAGCACATATTAAGATGGCACTTTTGGCTCAAGGCCAGCCTTTACACACACACACACGCACGCACGCACGCATGCACGCACACACACACACACACAGACACACACACACACACACACACACACAGCAAAGCACTCTGGGTGGCTCTTAATCATATTATCCTTGCAAACAGGGTGAGAAGTATGATGTCTTAAGTATACTTCAGTGAGGTGAGCTTTAATTATACACACACACACACACACACACACACACACACACACACACACGCACGCACGCACGCATGCACGCACACACACACACACACAGACACACACACACACACACACACACAGCAAAGCACTCTGGGTGGCTCTTAATCATATTATCCTTGCAAACAGGGTGAGAAGTATGATGTCTTAAGTATACTTCAGTGAGGTGAGCTTTAATTATACACACACACACACACACACACACACACACACACACACACACACACACACACACACACACATACAAGGGAAAGTGTAACCTCCCACAGAAGCAGGTTTACCTTTAAGTCACCTTTTATTTTACTAGAAAGTCCAAAAGTGACACATCAGTCCTGCACAGAACCACTTCCTTTATCTGAAATACATAAGAAATATTTATTTACCGCTCCAACGTATCATCAGTGGAACAAACCATTTATAATCTAATGAAGGGACAGTTTGTTTAGATTCAGTATTACGTGTGTCACGCTGCAACACATAACCTAATAGTCAGAGTCTCCTTAAAGAGCAAATTGAAAGTTTTTTTTAATTCTGATAAAACTCTGTCCAAAAATACTATTTGAAATGTTTACTGAGGGTATTTTGTATTACAATACATTTTTAAAACAATTTTTCTAGTCCAAAGTGCCCCTTTTAGCAAAGCTTCTAAAAACTCTGTTTTTTTTTTCACATGTGGACCTGTGACGTCACCAGAGGGCACGTCCAGCTAGGTGGCGCTGCTTACAGTGTTGTCAGATGTAGATAAATAAAGTATTTGTAGGATAATTTAACACTCTGTACGATCAATAATCCCATAAATCTGATCATTTGAGCCCTTTGTTGTGTAACAGATGTTTGTGTTAATCATTGTGTTCGATTCTTTAAAGCTAAAAATGGAATGGAGCCGTACGGTTAGGGCGTGGAAATAACAGTCTGACCTCCGCTTGTGACGAGCAGAACAAACGTATAACTATAGTGAGAAGTTATTTTATTAAGATAAAAACAATCCCTCTGACCGCGGACTGCGAGGGACCACCGACCGACCCGGCCCCGCACGCCTCCTCGTCTGTCGGCACTCTAGAGGTCCGACCTTAGCATGTAGCATGTAGCATCAGCTGTGCAGCTACAGGACTCCAACGGACCAGGCTGCTGGAGAAATGAAAAGCCCAGTAAGGACAGCGCTGGTATGACTTGAAGTGAAGGTCCGACAGCTGAAGGAAACGAGGAGGACCCGCATCGAACGTACCAAACCCTGAAACGTGTCTGGATGCAGGGAGGAGGAGGAGGAGGAGGAGGAGGAGGAGCAGGAGGAGGA
>SSNR01000259.1:49964-55773 GCA_006937965.1 Callopanchax toddi | reverse complement strand
GAGGAGGAGGAGGAGCAGGAGGAGCAGGAGGAGGAGGAGGAGGAGGAAGAGGAGGGATGAGCCGAGACCAGGATCTGGATCCATCAGGTCCTCAGCAAACAGAGCTGTGTGTTGGAAGTTTTGTTGTCTAATATCTGCTAATTATATAAAAAATAAACCCAAAATAATAAATAAAGTTGGTATATCAACTGTAAATATTTAAAGGTTTTTCTGTGTCAGAGCCGGTATTAAACGCCATGTTTTTATGTAGAGACAACCAAAGGTCTCCCTATGCTGACGTCACGTCCGTTTGGGCTGAAAAATAGAACATTTTTACTAAAATAACTCCAAAAGCCTAAATAAGTTGAATTTGTGTAAATTTTTATTCAGAACAAGTTTCTATTATATTTATCTAAACATTGTTTAAGGGAGTGTCTAACTTAAGATATGCTCTTTAAATAACTAAAGGTTCAGGATAGCTGAACAAATGCATACCACCTTCATCCCTTCATGACAGAATTTTCATGTCATTTTAGTAAAAATAACAACATCCACAGCACAAGATGTCATGCGGTCTACTACTGACTCAGCTAGGTGCTGAAAGTTGAGCTCAATGTGTGTCAAACTGACGGAGAGCCCTGTGATGTTTCACAGGTCAGTCTGGAGTCCTGACCATCCTTAATCAGGTTGACCCTGAAGGTTCATCAGTTGTAGATGAACACCCAGCCATTATTTCATTCTAGTCCACCCAGTGGTTCCTGAGAGATCTGCTTTTTGGAACTCTTCTGATTTAGTCCAAACCAACTCAGCACCGATCAGTTTGTCGACACGATTCAACAAAAGGCTGAACATGCAGAAATGATGAATGAATCATGATGGTTGATGAAAACAGCACCACATGTCATCATTCATCCTCATCAGGTAGCAGAGGACTTCAACTGTATTCACAAAACTAACCAGATTCTAAAACCTCGCCTTCTTCCGCTTACCCGGGCCCGGGTCGCGGGGGCAGCATTCCAAGTCGGGCAGCCCAGGCCACCTTCTCCCCGGCCAAGTCCACCAGCTCCTCAGCTGGGACGCCCAGGCGTTCCCAGGACAGACTGAAGATGTATTTCCTCCAGCGTGTCCTGGGTCGACCTGGGGGCCTCCTGCCGGCAGGACATGCCCAGAACACCTCCCGAGGGAGGCGTCCAGGAGGCGTCCTGACCAGATGCCCGAACCACCTCACCTGGCTCCTCTCTACATGGAGGAGCAGCGGTTCTACTCCGAGTCTCTCCTGAATGTCCGAGCTCCTCACCCTATCCCTAAGGCTGAGCCCGGCCACCCTGCGGAGAAAACTCATTTCAGCCGCTTGTATCCACGATCTCGTTCTTTCGGTCACTACCCAAAGCTCATGACCAGGTGAGGATTGGGACGTAGACCGACCGGTAAATCGAGAGCCTTGCTTTCTGGCTCAGCTCCTTCTTCACCACAACAGACCGGTTCAGCGTCCATCACTGCAGACGCTGCCCCAATCCGCCTGTCCATCTCCCTCCTTCCCTCACTAGAGAACAAGACCCCGAGATACTTGAACTCCTCCACTTGAGGCAGGATCTCTCTCCCGACCCGGAGTTGGCAATCCACCTTTTTCTGGTCGAGAACCATGGCCTCAGATTTGGAGGTGCTGATCCTCATCCCAGCCGCTTCACACTCGGCTGCGAACCTCCCCAGTAAGAGCTGAAGGTCAGAGCTCGATGAAGCTAGGAGGACCACATCATCCGCAAAAAGCAGAGACGAGATTCTCCTGTCACCAAACTCGACACCCTCCACACCACGGCTGCTCCTAGAAATCCTGTCCATAAAGGTTATGAACAGGACCGGTGACAAAGGGCAGCCCTGGCGGAGTCCAACCCTCACTGGGAACAGGTCCGACTTACTGCCAGCTATGCGGACCAGACTCACACTCCTCTGGTACAGGGACTGAATGGCCCTTAACAAAAGACCATCCACCCCGTACTCCTGGAGCGTCCCCCACAGGGTGTCCCTGGGGACACGGTCATAAGCCTTCTCCAAATCCACTAAACACATGTGGACTGGTTGGGCAAACTCCCATGACCCCTCCATCACCCTAGCGAGGGTAAAGAGCTGGTCCACAGTTCCACGACCAGGACGAAAACCACATTGCTCCTCTTCTATCTGAGGTTCAACCATCGACTGGACCCTCCTCTCCAGGACCCTGGAGTAGACCTTCCCAGGGAGGCTGAGGAGTGTGATCCCCCTATAGTTGGAACACACCCTCTGGTCCCCCTTCTTAAAAATGGAACCACCACCCCGGTCTGCCACTCCACAGGAACTGCCCCCGATGACCAGAGAGTAAAAATGAAACATTGAGTTCAGGTCTAGATGTTGGAAACAAATGATCAACAGAGGGAGTGACGTCTGATGGTGACTGGTTAAAGGTTCAGCCTTCATTAGCACTGACGATGTTCTCTATCTGCATTGTGTTGAGGTCAGACACCGGATACTGTGGAAAACTCACTGGCATCTGTTGGTTTATTAACTAAAGAGTTCTGACTCCTGGTCAGTCCTGGTACTTCCCTCTAGTCCTGGTACTTTCCTCTAGTCCTGGTACTTTTCCTCTAGTCCTGGTACTTTTCCTCTAGTCCTGGTACTTTTCCTCTAGTCCTGGTACTTTTCCTCTAGTCCTGGTACTTTCCTCTAGTCCTGGTACTTTCCTCTAGTCCTGGTACTTTCCTCTAGTCCTGGTACTTTTCCTCTAGTCCTGGTACTTTCCTCTAGTCCTGGTACTTTCCTCTAGTCCTGGTACTTTCCCTCTAGTCCTGGTACTTTCCTCTAGTCCTGGTACTTTCCTCTAGTCCTGGTACTTCCCTCTAGTCCTGGTACTTTTCCTCTAGTCCTGGAACTTTCCTCTAGTCCTGGTACTTTCCTCTAGTCCTGGTACTTTCCTCTAGTCCTGGTACTTTCCTCTAGTCCTGGTACTTTTCCTCTAGTCCTGGCACTTTTCCTCTAGTCCTGGTACTTTCCTCTAGTCCTGGTAATTTCCTCTAGTCCTGGTACTTTTCCTCTAGTCCTGGTACTTTTCCTCTAGTCCTGGTACTTCCCTCTAGTCCTGGTACTTTTCCTCTAGTCCTGGTACTTTTCCTCTAGTCCTGGTACTTTTCCTCTAGTCCTGGTACTTTCCTCTAATCCTGGTACTTTCCCTCTAGTCCTGGTACTTTCCTCTAGTCCTGGTACCAGGACTAGAGGGTACGGGTACCAGGACTTTCCTCTAGTCCTGGTACTTTTCCTCTAGTCCTGGTACTTTTCCTCTAGTCCTGGTACTTTCCTCTAGTCCTGGTACTTTTCCTCTAGTCCTGGTACTTTTCCTCTAGTCCTGGTACTTTTCCTCTAGTCCTGGTACTTTCCTCTAGTCCTGGTACTTTCCCTCTAGTCCTGGTACTTTCCTCTAGTCCTGGTACCAGGACTAGAGGGTACGGGTACCAGGACTTTCCTCTAGTCCTGGTACTTTTCCTCTAGTCCTGGTACTTTTCCTCTAGTCCTGGTACTTTCCCTCTAGTCCTGGTACTTTCCTCTAGTCCTGGTACTTTCCTCTCGTCCTGGTACCAGGACTATAGGGTACGGGTACCAGGACTTTCCTCTAGTCCTGGTACTTTTCCTCTAGTCCTGGTACTTTCCTCTAGTCCTGGTACTTTCCTCTAGTCCTGGTACTTTTCCTCTAGTCCTGGTACTTTCCTCTAGTCCTGGTACTTTCCTCTAGTCCTGGTACCAGGACTATAGGGTACGGGTACCAGGACTTTCCTCTAGTCCTGGTACTTTTCCTCTAGTCCTGGTACTTTCCTCTAGTCCTGGTACTTTTCCTCTAGTCCTGGTACTTTTCCTCTAGTCCTGGTACTTTCCTCTAGTCCTGGTACCAGGACTAGAGGGTACGGGTACCAGGACTTTCCTCTAGTCCTGGTACTTTTCCTCTAGTCCTGGTACTTTTCCTCTAGTCCTGGTACTTTTCCTCTAGTCCTGGTACTTTCCTCTAGTCCTGGTACTTTCCCTCTAGTCCTGGTACTTTCCTCTAGTCCTGGTACCAGGACTAGAGGGTACGGGTACCAGGACTTTCCTCTAGTCCTGGTACTTTTCCTCTAGTCCTGGTACTTTTCCTCTAGTCCTGGTACTTTCCTCTAGTCCTGGTACTTTCCTCTAGTCCTGGTACTTTCCTCTAGTCCTGGTACTTTCCTCTAGTCCTGGTACTTTTCCTCTAGTCCTGGTACTTTCCTCTAGTCCTGGTACTTTCCTCTAGTCCTGGTACTTTTCCTCTAGTCCTGGTACTTTCCTCTAGTCCTGGTACTTTCCTCTAGTCCTGGTACTTTCCTCTAGTCCTGGTACTTTCCCTCTAGTCCTGGTACTTTCCCTCTAGTCCTGGTACTTTCCTCTAGTCCTGGTACTTTCCTCTAGTCCTGGTACCAGGACTTTCCTCTAGTCCTGGTTGCTGTTTGTTTCCTCCACCACTCTGTGAATGGGAGTGTTATGACGACGTAATCCAGTCACACCTCTGGCCTGCTAGCAGTTGCCTGCAGAGGGAAGTGGAGGACAGTCACAGAGTGAACTTGACTTCATCAGGTCACAGAGGCTTCTCAGTGTGAGGATGCAGAACGCTTAAATCTCCTTTAGGCAGACTCTGCTGTTTGAACCTGCAGGTTCTGAAAGTTCTGCACCAAAGACGTTCTGCTTTTATGAAAACAGGTTTATATCATCCTGTCATCTAGATTTCAGGAAGAAATGTTCCCTTATGTAAGGACCTCTATTTGAAACCGAAGTAATAATGGTTGAAAACATGTGATGCACATTTAGCACAGTGTGTCTGCTGTTTTCTTACCTCGTCTTAAAGAGAGAGAGGAACAAACCCAAACTGCCCACGAGGAGCAGCTTGTTGAGTTGATTCAGATTTGATTCAGTAGCTCGAAGGATTTTTTCCTGAATCTCTACAGATTAAATCACGCATGAAGAGAATATGAGAGTTCAAAATGTGTGCTGCTGCAACCTAAAGGATGCCGAGGCAGCTTGCATAAGTGCAGAGGAACAGCAGGAGTTGGATCATTTCTTTGCAGAGAGAAAACTCAATAGTGAGTTCAGTAGCTCAGGCTATTTCCCCATCCACCCATCCCTGCTGCCAGATCAATATGTAATTTATCGGCAGTAAAGCCCAGCTTTGCCTCGGGATGTTACTGCAGGTTGTGTTTTACTGTGTGTGTTTGTGTCAGGAGACACAGCACAGTGTGTTCTGGTTAGAAGTGTGATGTCCTGTCATCCTGGTCACTGAGGTGTGCTGCTACTGCAGGACGGCTGAGCCTCCAACACCTGAACTCAGCTCAGATTCACCAGGAGCTTTCACTTCTTTTCTGATGCATTTTGGTCTTTTTTTTTTTTTTTTCTTGATTTCCTTTGTGTTACTGCGTCTGACTCCTGCAACAAAAACACTAAAGTTTGGTCCAGTTGTCACATTAAAAAACAGTCAAGTAGGAGAAATCTTTTCATCTTTGGATACAGTCCACTTCCTTAATGTCAAACAACCATATATGGTAACTGGAAGTCACACTGAAAGTAAACTGATACTACAGGAACCATCGAAGTCTCCTGCTCCTGGAGAAGTTCCTCCTCATGTGTTACGCAGAGAAAAGGCTCGTGTGACTCAGTAAAATGATATGAACACAACGTAGAGGGAAGAGAGGATAAATGAAGGAATGAAGGAGAATACAAAAAGAAGAAGGCACAGAAGAGAGGAAGAGGAAGAAAAGGAAGAGGTTTCTATTTAGAGATGGTGGTAGAGAAGAAACATGTTGGG